>OX439128.1:4562628-4605128 GCA_949318235.1 Ecdyonurus torrentis | reverse complement strand
GAAATGTTTTTTTATTTTTTTATTTTTTATTATTATTATTATATATTTTTTAATTTTACACAAAAATGATAGCAACAAAAAATCTTCGTTGCAAATAATTCATAGTTTTAATTTTAAATGAAATATATTATTATATTAAATTTTATCATGTAAAATGTATGCATATAAACTAAATATAAATTGTATAATAGTGAAACCAAATAATATAAAGTACACAAAATATAAATGTTAACTTCTCTACACTATATCTATACATCTATATATATATATATATATATATATATATATATATATATATATATATTATATATTATACGTGTTACTATAACTTTATATGTAACTATTTTAATGTAGTTACGATTTTTATGTGAAAATAATACAAATAAATATAATCAAATGAAAAAAAAATGTCTGAAGTCTTAAACTTGTTAATAATTGTATTTTAACACAATAGATTTACGAAGAAAATGATTTGAAAGTTAAATGGAAAATACGACACATGATTCAAAATTATACGTCAAAGTAAGAAAGATTTTATTTGAAATTATGTCAAACATTAAATAATGAAGTCTTATTAATTATAATGTACATAAAAGCAATGAGTTTTGTAATGAATAAGTTTTTGATCGAAAAACATAATGAATTGCGGAATAAGAATCTCATTTTACAAAATTATATAAAGTCTCTGAATTTATAAACCTCGGAGTTGTAAGGTGTGTGTGTATTTTCTTCGATCGTAATTTACTCAAAGAAAATATATACTGGAAATATATAAAGAGTAACAATTCTTGATGAAAGTTTGTATGTGTGTGTTTGAAAATTATAGAGTTTCCAATGTTTAATTAGGTTTGTTTGATGTACATTGTATAATGATGTAAAACTATGTTTTATTTCTATCAAATAAAAAGTCATATCCTCGTGCGGTATATTAATTGATTTCATAATAATTAACTTAATGGTTAAGTTAAAAACTTTTAATGAACTTAAACTAAAAATTATCTAAAAATTGTGGTTCTCATTGATTTTTATGTACTTACGTATATATTGGATAATAATCTCTAAATGGAGAATTAAAAGAAAAAATAGTCGGTTTAGTCATCGTTTTCATCTGCTCGTTTGTTTCATATTTTCTACCTTATAAGACATTTCAACATTTGGAAAGTTAAATTTGGTATTAGAACGACATTTATTCATGTAATATTTTTAAGTAACACTTTTGTAATTTGGTATTTTTAGGTTAAAATTAATAAATTAAAATATAGTCAAAGTTGCTCTATGAAAAAAATAATAATAATAAAAAATAAATCAAAATACAATTATAGAATACATGTATATTAATGCACACGACCATAGCTAATTTTAAAAAGCATTGATACAAAAATAGTGATTATAAAAAATCTCTTTATTTGCATTATTGTATTTTAACATAAAAATATTAAATTTCAAAATGCTTGTTACTTCTTTTAAAAATCGCTATACCTAGCCAAAATATTATTATTTTAAAACTATCGTTTATGTATATTATATAATTATGGTTGGTAGTTTTAGAGTAAATATATTTGTGAATATAAAACAATTATGTAGTAACGTATAGAATATGTTCACTATAAAGAAAACACTCCCATTTTAACTACAAAGCACACAGTTAGCCTTCATAGTTAGCCCTTGTTTATCTAGTTTAATTTTTCTAACATTCATCAATAGCGAGATGTTAAAGATACGTTGTTACTTATATACCTTGATGTATAGCTTAAAACATGTAAAACTGGTCGGTGTTGAGTGAAGAGTATTCATTAAAATATCAAAGCAAACACAGTATAAAATCTCTCTATATATATTTAAAATACATTGTTGTATGTGGAGAGAAAGAGAGAGAGAGAGATGGTTTGAACGAAAGGCATATTGAAATAGTAAAATTGTGTGTCTACAAAATGTTCATCAGAGAATGAAATGTATAGTTAGTTCACTCCCTTTTTCCTCTGCTTACATCTATCTGTATATCTACCATACATACATACGCATTCATATATGTGTTGCAATACAAACCTCTAAAATTTATGTTTAAACAGAAACCTCTCGTTCAATTAATCATATCCCTTGTGTGTTAAAATAATTTAAAATCATATTCCATTTATATATATATATATATATATATATATATATATATATATATATATATATATATATATATATATATATATATATATATATATATATATATATATATATATATATATATATATATATATATATATATATATATAATACACTATAATACCAATATAAACTTTACTAAAGAAGCACAGAGCAACTTTTAACTTTTCAAAAAATGAGAAGAAGAAGAAAAAAGTTTGACTAATTCAATTAAAACATAAAATTATTATATTTTAATAAGTTAATTTCAAAATTAATATTTCATTAATTAAAAATGAAGTTATAAATTTGATGTTAAATTTTGACCAGTAAATTAAATAATTTGAAAAATATGATTCACATTGATCAAATAGCTTTTGGTATATGTGACTGTGTTTGCTATTTCTAGGTCGCATGTAATGAATCATGTTACATCGAACTGGAAAGCAAAAAGACGATCGTACGTTTCCTAGCAATGTAAAATACATTATATTCTTTAATTTATAGCTGCATGTGCGATGGGATATTTTCCAATTATATGTATGACAAATTATTATGTTTAATTTTTAAAATTACAAATATATATTTTGACATGTTTTACAATAATTCATTTTATATACATAAAAAAAAACTGTTATTTTATAATAAATTGTAAATTATTTTTATGTCATCAGTACAAATAATACTTACACAACTTTTTAAAATTATTATTATTATTATTATTATTTTTTTTTTTTTGAAACATATTATTCATTGTTTTCATTTCACTGATAAATGAAAATTAAATTACAGATATACGTTTTGACTTTTAACATTGTTGTTTATATATTCATATGTTATTATTATTGACATGTGGCACACTTTTATATAGAATGTTGTTGTTGTGGATTTATATATATATATACCTGTGTCAAAATTGTAAATGAAGTAACAAATTTTACTCACAAAGTTAGCAATAACAAGAAAGTAAATAATGAGGTTCCACATCTCATTATGTAATGTAGTATTTAGATAATTAATAATATTTTTGAATATTTAAAAAAAATCATATTCTTGTACACAGTAATAAAAAGTAACTATAGACTTATTATCTTAATATTGACTCAGACAGTTCATGTTAACAATAAGTTACAACAAATATAACGTCTTATAAAGCTGAGCTACACTTAAAATAATAATTAAACCATAAAGTCTTATGAATATTTGGATACCATAGTTTAATTGAAATCAATTTAAACTGGTACAATTCAAAAAACTATTCTTTTATAAGAATAACATTAAAAAGTAATACGCAAGTTCATAAATGTTCTAAAAATAAAATTTCAATTATACCTTATCATAATTAAATAACAAATAATAATAATTACACACATACACATGTTATCAAAGAGATTATATAGCATAGATTATATGCATAGATTATGCATGTTATACACACCCTTTTTCTTGTATTTTGTATCATTGGCCTTTTTTTTCTACTCTTTGAAATGACATATTAAACAGACCTAAAAAAATACAACGTTTTTGGTCCCTTCAACACACACGACACACACAAAAGTAAAATTAATTACACAATTGAGTTGTTTAAGACATTTACTTTTCTTTTTATCTTCAGAAATAAGAAACTGGTTCCTATAAACCAATTTAAGTTTTAAATCGATCGTACGGACACAGGTGTGTTTTATGACAAATTACTGTTTCTCTTTCAAAATCTACTTTTTTTTTAAGACTTTTTTCTTTACTGACTACAAAATAAGTAACTGTAAATACTTAAAAATAAACATGTCGTAAATGAAAAATGACGTTAAAATTTTTTTATAGTAAAAAAAAAAGTGGGAAAAAAATAAAATAAAAACGTGCTTGACAAACTGAATTTCTTATGTGAAGAAATTTATATAAAGCAAATATATTTCTCTATATTCTAAAAGTGTAATAATATTTCGAGTCTCACGATCCTTTGATCTATGATCTAACATTTCCTATGTAAAAGTGTCATATTTTACATTCATAAAAAATTACAAATAATAAAACTTTATGTGCAATATTGTAAATCTTATATTGAAACCACGAGGATTTTTATTTTAGATATAGATATATACGTACATAATAAGTTACGATATGACCTAATATTTTCTGCTATGTTTGCATTAATAAATAAGTATAATATAATACTTTATAATATTAAGTAATGTAAATAATAAAACAAATCATTGGAATATAGGTTCCATCTGTTCAATTGAAATCAATATAATTTTACTATTAATAATAAATTAAAACATTTTTTTATATAAATATATTATAATGTTATATAAAAATATATTATTATTAAAAATAATAATATATTATTATATATATAAAGTTGGATTTGAAAAGCAGTTGAATGGACAATGAAATATGGAATAAATTTTATTATTGTTGAATACGTTTTATTATTATTATTTGCTTGCAATGCGGTTGCTGGATTTTTTTTAATGTATATTATATTATTTATCTATTGTCATGTTGGTATACCTGCTGGACCCAGTGCACTAACAGGATCTTTCAGTTCAATATATTATGCACTTGGCTTTTACCAACACATATATTTTTTATTATATATATATATTATACTTCATCCCAGTTTAATTTATTATTTTAGCTTTACTTTTTTCCACAATAAAATATGTATAGCTGTTATATATGCTGTTAAGATACTTATTTTAAATAAATACCACCATAAACATAATAAATACACAACATTTTATTTATAATATTATTTATTTAATACTTAGAGAATAGAAAATTATTAGTACTTTATTATATTATTATTATGATAAAATATTAGTACATTATAATCTCAGTATTAATGTTACATTATACTTTGACATGCAAACTTAGTATAATACACAATTTTCTAGCTGCTATCAAACAATTACTTACGGATACATTGATATTATATTATGTTATGCGTGCGCTGTCTGTCGAGCGCCTGCAAAATTTGAACTAGGCAACCAGTAGAGCACATTGATGTAACTGGTTGCATAGTCATCAGGATACTTTCATTTTTGATGAATACCGTTGAAATTATTCCATAAGAGCATAGTTTAAATAAAACTGGATTTTTTTTTTAATAAGTAAGATTTTTTTGTTTCTCTCTCACAATTGATTTAAAACATGTTAAAAAATAATTTAGACAATTTAATTTTGCTCTCTCTCTCTCTCTCTCTCTCTCTCTCTCTCTCTCTCTCTCTCTCTCTCTCTCTCTCTCTCTCTCTCTCTCTCTCTCTCTCTCTCTGTATATATACATAATAATATATATATTATAAATATATAAATATAAATATAAATATAAATATATATATATATATATATATATATATATATATATATATATATATATATATATATATATATATATATATATATATATATATATATATATATATATATTCAAATCTATAGCCTCACGAGAAAAGCAAGGCCAGATTAAAACAAAATCAAATGTACTGCACCACAGTATCTGAAATAATAGTGCCGGTATTGCCAGTTTACATTTTAAAACGTTTTTCAACAAATTTATTAGTACACAGGAATATTCTAGATAAATATTTAAATTTTAATCGAGCTGAAAATATGAAAGGGAGAGAGGGAGCTATATTAATTAGTTGATAATAAAGTAAATGACAATAATTTAAGACACTTTTTTCTCATCAGACTTATATTAATTATGAAAAGCTTTTGCTACTAAAATAAATGTAAATATAAGTTTCATGAAACAGCGACTTTTGTTGACTTTGTAATAATTAGCTAACAATATGATATTGATTTTTGTGTGTATATCTCAAATTTTCAATTATGTGTACACAGAATGACTATGACTATGACTATGACTATGACTATGACTATGACTGGTTGTATATTGAGTACTAATTTAATTAATAATAATTGTAATGAAAAAGTAAAAATTAAAAATTTAAAAAAATTCAGAAATATGATTTGTAATTATGATTGGAGTATATGTAATAATATTAATTGTCCAAATGAATTATATAATCATATTGTAACAGTTTTTCGAAATATAAGTGATAAATGTGAAAGTGAAAAATTATTAAATAGCAAGAATAGAAGATTAAATAATGTGTGGTGTACTGATGAAATAAAATTTCTTATGAAAGATAGAGACAAATATTTTCAAAAATTTAAAAACTCATTACATATGCCTGAATATAGAATTAGATATAAAAAATTAAGAAACAAAATAAATTTTTTAATAAATAAAGAAAAAAATAATTATTATCATTCTAAATTTGTTGAAATTGCTGGTGATATAAGAAAATCTTGGTGTTTTATTAATCAAATATTAGGGAAAGAAAATCTTAATATTGATAATATTATTATTAAATATATGTCTGATGTAAGTTCTATCAAAGATATTGCTAATAATTTTGTAAATCATTTTGTAAATTCAATTGAAGATGTAAAGATTAATTGTAATTTAATATTAAGTGAAAATTCGCTTAAATTTAATAGTAATTTACAATCAATGTATCTACCAAAATTAAATGAGAAACGAGCAGTTTATATTATTAATTTATTAAGTAAGAAAAAAGGACCAGGTCATGATAATATAGGTGTTCAGGATATTTTATTTGGTGGCGAATCATTAATTCAATATTTAATAAGATTAACAAATATGTGTATTGAAAGCTCAGTATATCCTGATAATCTAAAATTATCATTGATAAGGCCAATTTATAAAGGTGGGGATCATAAACTATATAATAATTTTAGACCAGTTGCTGTATCTGCTTTTGTTGATAAATTTATACAAAAACATATTGAATTATTATTGTCTGATTATTTAGAAGAATTCAATATTATAAATAAAAATCAATATGCCTATCAAAAAAAAAAGGGTACAGCAAAATGTCTATATGATGTTTCCAATTTTATAAATGAAGAATTAGAAAAAGGGCATCATGTTCTTTGTTTATTTGTTGATTATTCCAAAGCATTTGACACTATAGACCATGACTTATTGTTAAAAGATTTAGAAGAAATTGGAATACGAGGACCAACATTAATGTTAATTGCGAATATTATAAAAAATAGACAAGTTGCTGTCAAAATTAAAAATATTGTAAGTGAAATTAAAATAATAAAATGCGGTATAATACAAGGAGGGGTCTTAAGTGCTAAATTCTTTATAATTTATGTTAACAAAATTTTTAATTTACTAAAATATTGTAAAGCAAAAATGTTTGCCGATGATTTACTTATGATAGCGGCTCATAGTAACTTTGAAGTTGCAAATAAAATGTTACAAAATGATTTTGATTCAGTTTTGGAATGGTCGCATGATAGGAAAATATTAATTAATAGGAAAAAAACAAAAGTTATGCACATTTTTAATAAGTATACATATACTATGCAAAATATTCAATTAAGAGCTCATACTAATAAGTGTTTACATAATTTTACTTTAAATTGTAATTGTGAGTTTGTAGAACAAGTAAATAATTATAATTACTTAGGAGCTATTATTGATCAAACATTTGATTGGGATTTGCATATTATGCAACTGTTAAATAAATTGAGATCTGCAATTTTTAAATTAAAAACAGTAAGATCATATGTGAATGAACAGACGATGAGACAATTATATTTTTCTTTTGTACATCCACATATATTATACGGTTTATTATCTTATGGTTGTACTAAATCAGGTAAATTATGGGAATTGAAAAAAATGCAAATAAGAATATTAAAAATTTTAAAAAAAGGAAATAAGCTAAAAAGTGATCTTGAATATTTTAAGTACTTTAAGATATTGCCAATAGAAGAAATGTTTAAATGTTCTTTTATTTGTGAAAATTATTTTGAAAATTCTCATGGTATACCGAGAACTCATATTTATAGTACCAGAACAGCAGTGACCAATCCTTTATTTGTACCAAAAATTGTAAATAGATTCACTGAAAGGACAAAAAAATTTTTACTTCCTAAATTATGGAATCAAATTCCATCAGAATTAAAAAGTTTTGCAAATAAAAATGAAACGAAATTTAATATGAAAAAATTCTTTCTTGATAATTTATAAAATGTTGAACAATTTTTTGCTGTTTGTATTGATTAATGATGATTAATTTTTGCTTCTTGTATTATAAAAATACTTCTCTTAAATGAAAAAAAAAAAAAAAAAAAAAAAAAAAAAAAAATGTTTTTGTGTAAATACGTACTTTATTTGCTTTTGAAATATATATAATAAAAAATATGTATATGTAGTAATATAATATAATAAGACATGATTGTGTAACAATAAATGAACCAACCGATAAGGCTATGCCTTGGTTGGACTTTGTATATTTGTGTGTTTGAAATAATAAAAAAAAAAAAAAAAAAGAACACAAAAACTTTCTTTCTAGTCTAATTATAAACATTTTGAACTAAAAAAATAATATTACATTATAAAAATTTTTAATGAAAAAAAATGTTATAATAATTATTGTGTTAAATTTATTAAAAAACATAAACACTTGTAAAAAAAAAAAAAAAAAAAAAAAAGATTTATAGCTAAAAAAAAATTCAACCCCATTTAAGAAACAAAATGTTAAACATATAGATGATTTAAACATTGTAGGTTTTTTAAAAAATGTATAGTCAGATACTAAATATATTGATACATATATAAATTTTGAATGTTATTCTTTTGTAGCAAGCTTTAGTATAAAGTGGATAGAGACTAAAGTGTATTTTTGTCGGTCATGTATCATACACGTAGTATAACTCGGCTTGTTTTTTTCGCCCTCGAAACGTCATAAATCGCGTACTCCTCGCGAAGAGAGAGAGAGAGAGAGAGATAGAGAGAGAGAGAGAGAGAGAGAGAGAGAGAGAGAGAGAGAGAGAGAGAGAGAGAGAGAGAGAGAGAGAGAGAGAGAGAGAGGAGAGAGAGAGAGAGAGCAAAGAGAGCAGTATGAGTAGAAAAAGGGGAAAAAAATGAACATAGACTGTACTGTTATTGGCCAGTCAGCAAGGTTGTCGCGCTATCTGACGTTGCTTTAATGAATTATTTTCTGTCAGAGTGGTCCAGAGAGAGAGAGAGAGAGAGAGAGAGAGAGAGAGAGAGAGAGAGAGATGTATCTAAGCTAGAAAAGAGGTAGTGATTGCTTCACACGAACTATACTAAAGCTCCATAATACATCCTTCCTTATCTCCTATACGTGGATGACACCTATAGATTTTACTTCATATCCTAATCATAACCCATATAACTCATACAAAAGCAGTAGTGCTTTCTTTCTTTTTTTCTATCTATCTCTCTCCTTTTTTTATTTTTTTTTCTTATTTATTCCATCTTATCAGTAAGTCAAAACTTTATTTTATTATCTTCATTTTTTTTTTTTTTTTTTTTTCAAATTGGTATGTTCTAGTATAGTGTTTAAAGTAAGTGCAAAGAAGACACACGTATATTTAATAATAAATGACAAAAAATATATTTATATCTTTATTTTTACTTTTGTTTTAAATAAATTGATATAAAAATGTATATATATATAAATGTAATTTACGTTAGGCAGTGGATTAAGTTTTGTTTTTTACCACATAGTTTAAAGAAATTTATGAACCATTTAAAAAAATATTACGTGTTGGAAAACGAATTGAATAGGAACAAACACATACAAAAATAAATAAGAGGCGTGATTCATATAGTTTGCCTGTCTTGTAGAGCTAAAACAATTTACGGTATATATTATTAAAGAGAATAAATTTATAAATATTTTTTTTTTATTCCTTGTAGCTTAAAAATTATGGCTTATTTATACTGATTTTTTTTCTTTATAAAAACAACAAAACATTATCACACACATACAAATCAAACACATTACCAAACACAATTAAACACATTATCAAACACACACACACACACACACACACACACACACACACACACACACACACACACAAATATATATATATATATATATATATATATATATATATATATATATATATATATTATATATATGTGTGTGTGTGTGTGTGTAATATTTGCTCAAATTTTAGCTGTGAAGCAGGCAGGTAAGCTATTTTTAGTTTTTGGGCTTTTTACAAGGCGTGATAGTATATACTGAAAGAATGCAAGAATGAAAGAGTGAAGGCAAGCCAGGCATGTGTTAGTTTTGGTCCCGCCAGTTTAGTGTTGTTGTATAATATGCGGTGACTGGGTTGAATACCGCGCACGCACTATATATGTTCAGTACAAGAGGCTGTGTGTGTATGAGAGCAAGAGAGAGAAAGCGAAAGAGAGAGAGAGAGAGAGAGAGAGAGAGAGAGAGAGAGAGAGAGAGAGAGAGAGAGAACCACCACCGCTTCACCCGCAATGCGTGATATCGATTCGTAAAAGCGTGTGGGAGCTCTTGCTTGCGCGTTCTATACGCGACTATAAAGCCCCCCGGGAAGGCACACGATGGTTGCGAAACCTGTTGTTTCATTTCGATTGATCCCTATATCCTCCTTTCTACACACTATACACGCTTTTCCTCAACTCCCCCACAACTGCACCCCACTCCTTTCTCTCTCTCTCTCTCTCTCTCTCTCTCTCTCTCTCTCTCTCTCTCTCTCTCTCTGATCTTTCTTTTTTATTTTTTCGTTACAGTATCACAAAGGCAAAGACCTTTTAAACAAACAATTAAGAGACTTTAACGTCATTCTTAACCACATACATAAACCGGCAAGAAGTTTGTTTACTTTCTCTCTCTCTCTCTCTCTCTCTCTCTCTCTCTTAATTTTTCATATCCCTCTTTTTTTTTTTTTTTCATGAACGAGATTATATTGTATTAGGGTATGTTTTAATTCCCCTCCCCTCAAAATTTATCATTGCTCTTTTTATTGTTTTATTAATAAAATTACACTTTGTGACTTTGTTGAGTGTAATAAGACTTTTTTTCCTTCTTTTATTTACTTTTTTTCCCCTTCAATAAAAAGTTATTTTGAATCGTATAGAAATTTAAAGTTAAATTTCAAGTATCTATTGCTCCATTACTTTTATTATTTTATTTACTATCAAAATGGTGATAAGATATCCCAAGAGATAAAATTGCCAAAATAAATATTTTTATATTATTTTTGTAAAAAATACTACCCTCAGGGAATATTTAGTCATTTAGATATTTTATATGATTGACATATTGTTTGTTTAACGTACACTTTGATACGAGGACAAAATTCACTGAATATTTACTGGAGAGAAAGTAAATATTAAACTAAAAAAAAGCAAATATCAAAAATCAAAGTTTCCTTACGGCTACGTAATATGTAATTTTTTTATATATAGAAATGTACGTACTCGTAAATATCATAAAATTTCACATGCTAAAAAGTTCGTTATTGAATTAATCTTGCTGTAGTGGAAAAAAAATATAATTGACAATTTTATAATTTGTTTTTACTTTTTTTATTATTATTGTTTTTGTTTTTTTACGCTTTTGTAGGATTAGAAAAAAAAACTTGAAACTTAAAATAAAAATATATAGTATTATGCAATAATTGTTAGCACAAATTTTGAACTGTTTTTACTTACAGAGTACAATTTTTAGCAGTTTATTTATTTTAATTTTAACACAATTCCAGTAGTTTCAATTTAATGTTAAAAGTGGATAATATGCCAACTCATTTATAACTCATTGTCAGTTAACTTTCTTCTATGGTGTTATAAATGTAGAGGGAGGAGGTGATTCTTATTATACAATACGTTTTTGAAACTGAATTTTAAACTTTTATTATGGTGAAAAATTAAAGGCACCTAAAAATGCAACATAACGTTGTGTTATATTATATTTGCTAGATAATGAAATTAAAATTTTTGTATTTTAAACAATTTGTCATCATAACATTTTTGAAATCATTACTACAATCTTGACATCCTGACATACAGTCAATACATATGTAAGTATATAATCAAGAGATTACTTATAATATAGTACTCTCTATACCTAATTTTTCTACATCCATGGATTTTTTTTATCAAGGCTAGAATGTCCGATATCCACTTGATCTTGAAAACAAATTACCCGTTCAATGAAAAAAGAGAAGATTATTTGGTCAATAGGACATTATTGTGGAGCACTCTTGCTATATAGTTTTGATTTTGACAAACGAAAACTAACTTTCATGGAAAATTTGTAATTTAAATTAGTTAATTTGCTCATGAGCTAATTATAGACAGTACATTATCCAAAGTATTACAGTATACTGAACTTATTGAAATTTATTACTTTTTTGTTAAACTACATTATAATATACATTACACAAAGTTCTTTAAATTAATGTGAATAAAAGACAAAATAAAGTAAAAGAGAGGAAAGAGGAAAGGTTATTGAGTGAACTTCCGTATTTGAGGGAATATGATTGTAAGGGTGGAGAGGAGAAGAGAAGGAAGAGGAGGTTTTGGGATGTATGCTCGATTGCCCAAAACTTATCGTGGTTCTTTGTAGAGATAGTGGTAAGCATGTTGTACAGTATAGTACTCTGTTTGTGTGTGTGTGTGTGTGTGTATACTAGTTACGTGCCTCGGGGGCCTGGCAAACATTACGTCAGCATCAACAGAGAGAAGCTCTAACAAACTTACTTATACTTGCTATATTAGTTACTCAAAATGAACCATCTCATCTTCCTCACTCCACTTTTAATTTCGACTTGTTAATCATCCTCAAGATTCATCTTGCAACATCATTTTGAAATCATGTCCATTCTCAAACTATTTTCCTCTTAATTACACTTTGTTCACATAAAATATAATTATACTTTTTTTTTTAAAGTTAATTGATATTTAATGTAGAATTTTACATAATATATTAATCAATATATTGAACAATCAAAGTAGCTGCTAATAAAACTAATACTTATATGAAAAAACTATAGTCAGAGTATGCATATCATGTAAGATTTATACCTGCATAAACTTTGCATATAATTATAATGACGGACGATTTGATGTGAAGAGCTCAGTTTTATTTCTACTAACTATAATTGTATACAAACAGAGATATTTTAATTGATTTTATGCTGCTGCATATCATACATTTTTAATTAGTACATGTGACACATGATAACGAAAATTATTATTAAAAATTTAAATTAAACCCTTTCTTTACAAAAAAAAAAAAAAAAAAAAAAAGAAAAGAAAAGAAAAAAAAACTGGAATCTGCATATTGATATACAAAATTATACAAATTAAATTTGCCTGAATTCACCAAATAAAATAATAATAACAAATCAATTGAAATAACCGATTTCATAATTGCTCACATTTTCATTGTTGCAAAAATTAAAATACGTTGATTTATTACGCGGAATCTTAGAGCCATTGTGAAAGCTACTTTACAATGAATAAATTTAGCCACTAATAATATTGATTTTTTTTTTTTTTTTTTTTTGTCGTCCATATGTCATTTTTAATTAATGATTATATAAAACGTGGTAATATATATAAAATTATTATAAAAATTAAATTATTAATTTTTTATAGCTTCTTCCTATATCTCAGTGTCAGTTTTTATTGTGTGAACGTAAGTCAAGGAGTGCTACGAAGCTGTATGTATTGTTGGCCGTTCTTTCTCCCTCTCTCAACAATCAAGAACATCCATCACTCTTACCGGACACTCCTTCTTCACGAGCTTCATCCAGGACATTGCATCTGACACGATCAAAATCCTCCTCCTAGCAAAAACTAATAGAGCACATGAAATATTGATATCGACTTAACTTAGTGAAAAATCGTTATACATGATAACCATATTTACACTTAATATAGCTCCATCATTTGACTTTTTTTCGAAATAGTGATTAAGCTATAGTGTACTGTACAAGAAATTGAACTCAATACATTGCTTGCATATAATATGCAGTCACTTGTAAACCATGAAAAGTTTATTTTATATAAGACCACAAAAAAATCTGACGATCACCAAATGACTTATAAATGGGATTGCGCATATTTTGTATAGCAAGAGTTTCAGATGTACAAACTTGATTAACTTTTCTCTATTTGTTATATTGATAGATTTATGTTTTAACAAAAAAGTTTTTTCCCCATAAGTAAAAGTCAATCAATTAAATATATTATTAGTATCACAATTAGGTTTATTTAAGACTACAATGTGGAAATAAATAAATTATATTACGTCAAATTACAAGATGAAATTTTGACGTAAATAAATATATATAAAAAAAGTTATATAATGTTAGCAATGTTTAAATAAAAGCATTTATATTATACTTGATTAAATAAAACAAAAATAAAAAAGCGGAAATTTCACATCCTTATTTTGTCTGTTATTTTCACTCATTCCTCTCTTTAAAATAAAATAAATAATAAAGGAACAAAAAATGTTGTAAATTGTATTCACTAGAAAATAAATTTTCTCACACATGCTGCTCAGTATTTTAGGACACATACTTTTTTTGCTTCCTTTTTTTATATATTATATAAATTTATATACATATGAAGTTCAGGTTAAATCAACACTAGACGATGTCCATTGTTAAGTCGAACAATGGAAGCTGAGCTGCAGGTGCGATGTAGTGTTACTGAAGCACTAACACTTAAATGTGTCGCACGCGCCCTTAGCAAAATTCTCTACGAGAAGCTTTTTCTTTAAAACAATAAAACTTTATAACTTACGTCATTTTCTTTAACTTTTTTTTTTATCTCCAGATAGTTTTAGAAAAGACGTTAAAAATAGAAGTACAGGCTTGTTTGTTAAAGTTAAATAATAATAATAGCAGAGATCAGTCAAGTGCATCAAATAAGGCAATTGTTTTACCGCCGCATATTCTTATATTGTGTCCTAACAATACTAATTAAATTCCTTTCAAACAAAAGTTTTTTTTTCTATCTCTGTTAATAGAAGTTTTAAAGTTGGTTAAAAACAGAGTATCTGAACCATATTAAATCGTTAATTAAAGTTTTAAACAAGGAATTTAATATTATTTAGAGAAAATAGTAAAGAAAAAAAAACGATTTTCAAAGTATTCTTTTGTAGTTTTATTTAGATTAAATTTATTTCTATTGATAAAAAAGTTGTTATTGTATTCACAACGGAGAATAATGTATTTAAATATATCTTGTGTGTAATTTTAGAGTAAAATTTTCTCTTAAATATTGAAAAATCTTCATAAGAAAATCAATTGAATTTTATATTTTTATATCTGCTTATGATTAATTATAGAGCATTACTGACACACATACCAATTTAAGATTCATGAAATATAATTTTTTTTTCTAATATATATTTTAAGCTGTTAAGAATTTATTATTATTATTATTATTATTTTTTTTTTTACATAAATCTACTTTAGATTTTGAATATATTATAAATTACTCTAAGTGAAATGGAATAATTTGATTTTTTTTCCTTTATTTCTCAGTTTGTAAGTCTTTTTATGTGCAAAAAGCAAAGCGATGAGGTATCGTGGTTGGTGAGAAGATTATGAAGCAGAGAGACTTTAAGGACTTGGGAAGAGTTTTAACACGTACCTCTAAGTGCACAGAGATGTCCATGACTCAAGTTTACCGTGAAATGCGTCTTAACTTGTTCGGTTCACTTCACACTAGTAGTATGATATTAAAGACAGAAAATAATATTCTTTATTGATTTTGGTTTACGTTTTATAAGTTTGAGTGAAAAACATCGTTGCAACGACGTTAATCAATTCTGCTTGCCTTTCTTTGGTAAAGGTAAACAGTCTGGAAGAAAAGAAGTAACAAGAGGAAGAAGCAAACTTCCTAAATGTGTTTATAGATAAGCAATATTTATTAACTTTGTTAAGCTTAAACAGTATAATAATATTTGTATCTGTTTATCTGAAAACATGTTTATGTATTATACCTTTAAAAAAATATTGTTTGTAGATTAAAAAAAAAAAAAAAAAAAAAAAAAGAAAAAAAAAAAGGAAATCTTAAAAGTATTTTATTATGAACCTCTTAAAATCCCAGTTTGCGCATTTCAAAGAATGGCTTCTTACATTTTTTTATTATTATTTTCATTTTAGAATTTCTTCCAATATGCGTGACATCATAAAAAAACAAGGAACGTTCTAACAAAAACATAGAAATTCTCTCTCTCTCTCTCTCTAAGTTTTTCCTTTTTTCTTAATTGGGGTCTCATGATTACTTGCTTTTTTTTTGTCCTCTCTCTCTCTCTCTCTCTCTCTCTCTCTCTCTCTCTCTCTCTCTCTCTTTAGTTTTTATTATTTTTTTAAGAAGTTAGCGTGTGTTTCCCAACAGTTCTAAATTTGTTGTTGGTTGTATTGTGCGATGTCAGCTGCTTGCACGACAAAGTGGTGATTGGAGACACACACTACAGCAGCACTATCTAACATGATTAACACTGCGCGCACGTCAATGCGAGGTGTCAGTGCCACACCCCGCCCGCCTGCCTGCTTTCTTGCTTGCCGGGGCTGCAATTATTTATCAATTTCTTTCGCTCACACACATCACATGCTATTACTTCAACGAAAAACTGATAAATCAAATTACATATATAAGAGAAAAAACTTTTAAGAGATCATGTAAAAAAAAAATGTGACAATGTTTGAAAGCGTTCAAAATAGAATTGAGAAAAAATAAATTTAAGAAAGTTTAAAGAAATTTGATGTAAAAAAAGTATAACAAAAAAGTAAAGGAGTAAGTATATAAGTACAATTGTTTCGTAAAAATTGAAAAATGAAGCCAAAGAAAGCAAAAATGTATAAACTATATGAAAATTTACATATACCAAATGTTTGGAGTGATCATAATCCGACACCCTTATTGTGTATATATGCCAAGAAGTTTTTTTTTTTTTTTTTTTTTTTTTTTAATAAAGCTCTCTTTGACAATTTGATGTTATCACAATAAAATGTTTATCTTTTATGTCATTACTTTTTGTACGAGTATTTAAGAAAATAATAGGATGAAACTAACTTTGCAAAGAAATATCGTTATTGTTCCAAAAGACAGTATAAAGAAGAAGGAAAATGAGATACTTGTAACTTTTTTGTATTGTTTTATTGACAATACGTACTTTGTCTCAAAAAAAAGAGCAATTCCTTTTTTTTTTTTTTTTTCTTTATTTAATAACAAGCAACATTTTGTTTCATTCAATCTATTAAATTTGTTCAGTAATTCCAATTGTGTATACTAATTTAATTAAGCTTTTTTTGTCATCTTTAGGCAAAGTGTTTATATAACTATACTATATGATTACATTTTTAATAATTAAATAATCGTCTTTATTCAAAAACAATAAATATTTATGCAAGTACAATGTTATAAAAATGCCTTGTGTATGTTTCTCTATTTCTACTCAATAGTATGATTTCAAATTGTATTGATAGTCGATACCAAGAAATGATGGGGGAGAAACAACTGAACGACATAAATATATAAACATAATATCATATTACAAAATCAAATTATGAAATAAGAAGATTATAGTGATAAATTTAATTAAAAAAAAAAGTTGAAAAGGTTAATATATTGAAATTCTTTTGTTATGTGACACCAGTGCAGTTCTTCTGTATTTCTTATATAATAATTTTTTTATTCATCATACATATAAAAAATTTATTTTATGACATTTTGTAATATGAAAAAATGTAAAATATTCATTTGGTTGTATAGCAATGATGTTATATGACAATCGTATGTGTGCACGGGTGCTGCTGCAAGTGACATAGATATCTAAAGCAATTGTCGACACTTGACCCGACAAGGTCCTCTCTCTCTCTCTCTCTCTCTCTCTCTCTCTCTCTCTCTCTCTCTCTCTCTCTCTCTCTCTCTCTCTCTCTCTCTCTCCATTGCTTTTAAGAGTGCACATAAATATCAAGCTTATATATTTATAAGGGAGTGGTCGAAAGTAAGAGCAAGCAAACGTGTAGTAAGCTGTAAGAGTATAATAATATTATTATTACCCTATAGCTTTGAAAAAAAAAAAAAAAAAAAAAAAAAACTTTTTATGTAAAGGCAGATGGTTCATGAAGAAAAGAAGTTCAGCTGACCGAGTTCAAGTCGTCTAAAGCGTGCATTTCATGCAAGGACAAGTTGCATCAAGACAAGTGTGGAGATAAATTGCATAAACATCATTCATCATCATCTTACCGTCTTTTTCTTCTCTATACACAACTTTATGAAGCTTAAAGTTTACTGGTGATGCTAAATCCCTTACATAGTCTTGTATTTCATCAGTGAGAAAATTTTATGGCAAAAAGTTCTATATGATAAAATAATATTCTTTCGTAATTGTATTATGAAGATTATGACAATATATTAAAACACGTCCACGTTTGTATTTTATAATATATGTATTATAATATATATTAATTAAACTCATTGAAATGTATATAAAGTAGAAAAGTTTTATGATACTGCACTTGTTATCTTTTTTTATTTTATTATTAATTTTAATATTATGTTACATTTAAGTATTTCATAATTTCATAATAATCTTTATGTAATATTTTTCTTATACTAAGCTCGACTTTATTTAAAATAAATAATCCAAGTATAAAATTTAAGTGGTACTAAATATTTAATTTGAAAATTAATACATTTTCAAGCAAAAAAGTTTAGTTTTGAAATTTACTTTAGTTCCTATTATTTTGCTGAAAAAGAAATTGTATCAATGGATCTGTGATGCGTTATTTACTTCCACGTACAATTGAGAAAAAAAAACTGTATCCATGGATCTGTGATGCATTATTTACTCCAACGTACAATTGAGAAATCATAAATTAATTGTATCAATAGATATGTGATGCGTTATTTACTTCAACGTACAATTGAAAAATAATAAAGAAATTTTAAAAACTAAAATTAAAACAGACTAAAAGGTATTTAGAAAAAGCTAAATAAATTATTTAAGAACACAGATTTCTATTATTTGTTAGAACATAATATTTCTTATATTTAAAGGTGTAGAACACGTTGAACAAAAAGCTTGTCTAATATCCTAACATACATAAATATCAACGTTGATTTGGTCGGAGTCATTGATTTCTAATTTATTTTCCATTCACGAAATGGCAGATGCGGTTTTATGACGTCACAGGTCACCGGTTCATGTACACGGAAACAAGCAAAGCTGTGAAGTCATAAAACCGCATATGCCATTTCGTGAAAGCAAAATAACTTAGAAATCAATGACTACGGCCAAATTTATTTAGGTATGTTAGAACATTAGACAAGTTTTTTGTTCAAAGTGTTTTACGCCTATAACATTGTATACCTGTCATTCATTTTCTCAGAAAGATGATCAAACCATTATATTATGTTTCCTCAAAGCTATAAATTTTAAACATTATCTAATATACAGTAACCTGCGTTATATTATATTGCTATTGTTAATGCCACAAAAATAATAATAATAATAAATTTAAAAAAAGGCAAATCATGTTAGATTTTCTTAGAAGATAATTTTCATTATGTATTTAGATGGTTGATGATTGTTTAATTATTTCCAAATTCAATTAACGTACGTGTCAAATTTAGTGAAGTAAAGGTATAAACTAATATAAATCATGAGTAATATTATGTGAGCTATTTAGGCGGCATGACAAACAAAACCACGCGATTTATGACGGTACGAGGATCATATGTGGTCACATGGACCACACACATCAAGGTGTTAGTTCTGTATCATGATACCTCAGCGCTGCTACCCTGTATGATTTACTATCATCATTGTCTCTTTGTGTCTACCTGAGTGAAACTAATTTACTTTAACGTTTTTCCATGAAATTGAACTGAAATAATAAATTTACTTCCATGGAGAATCTATAAATAAAAGAAACCAAAGCAATTTTAATTTATAGTTGTAGTGATCATTTTACTTATTAGAGTGAGAGAGAGAGAGAGAGAGAGCGCAACAATCACAGAGATAACACAATACGTATTAATAGAATAGTAAGATAAGGAATGCTCTAAATTTATGATAAAATTGTGAAATTTATGGCTGTATTTCCATATGTAATCCATATTTGTTATTCAAGTGCATGGTTATAGTTTGCAGTAAAATAAACATAAAATAAAATGCACATAAAATATAACATCATTTTTTTCCTGTAAATTCTATAAAAGAGTGTGAGTTTTAAAATAATATTTTATCAACAAAAATACAAATATATATTTCCTGTTATATCTATTGCATATGCAAATCTCTGAAACACTATAAGCATTTGATATGAATTAAAACCAAGGTTTTTAAAATCTTCATTTTTAATACTTAAAAAAATAGCTCCATTTCATATTTTTAAGAGTTTAGTTAGCATAGCATTAAGTATGTTTTTCTAAAACTCTAAAAAGTTCAATTATTTTATGGATCCCTTGAGAAAAAAATGAGTCATGGCAAAAGAGTGGATGAATGAAGTCCTGTGAGTTTCAAAGAATATAATATAGGTTTTGTAACTCACGTGCAGATCTCCTCTCTCTCTCTCTCTCTCTCTCTCTCTCTCTCTCTCTCTCTCTCTCTCTCTCTCTCTCTCTCTCTCTCTCTCTCTCTCTCTCTCCTCTCTCTCTCTCTCTCTCTCTCTCTCTCTCTCTCTTTGAGTTATGAGTTCCCCGCAGAGCCAGGAATCTCAGGTATAGTCAGCTTCTTGACAGCTACATTCACAAAAATACGTGCCTACTACACGTTGTCAAACATAAACTAGTTTGAAAAAAAAAAAAAAAATCAAAGCGACCAGAACCAGAGAAACAAATATATGCATGTAAATTTACTACCGTGGCTCTTTGTTTTGAAAGTTGTGTTAATAATACACATTGCAGTCATCAGAAAAATAAAATAAATCTCCAAATGATTTATTCATAACAATGAACTCTTTATATTATTATTATTTTAAACACGCTATTAATACAAAATCCAACCAAGGCATATCCTTATCGACTGGGTTACTGAAGCGAATTTTGTGTATTTTTTTATTAATTAATATCTAAAAAAGAAACATTCATGTGCTGTGACGTAAAAAACTGCTATTCTCAACAGCTTAAATTAAAGAGTTTAAGTATCCTGGTTTCATAAACATATGAATAGCGAGAGAGAGAGAGAGAGAGAGAGAGAGAGAGAGAGAGAGAGAGAGAGAGAGAGAGATTCTCTTTTTTTATTATAGATATTATATAATATATTTGATTGCATTTTTTTACTTTTTTTAAATATTTGTTTATTATGTTTTATAATTATTATCGTTAAGTAGTAATATGTATAAAATATTACTTGTTAAAGTTTGTAAAATTGCTTTCCTAAACTATAATTTACTTATATCAAATTACCAGTAATTTCCAGGTAAATTATGCCTCTTAACACTTTTAGACACACCTAAAACAGCTTATTATTTTATTTCTTAGAAATACTTATTGCAGAATGTATAGAAGCTTAAATATGATGAAATTGATTTCGTACCTGGCTTCACATTAATATTAATAATATTATATTTAATAATACATGCATTGTATAACAATGTGAAAAAAAAAAAAATATATATATATTTTTTACGCTTGAATGTTTGAAATTAAATCTACGTTTGAGTATACCCTTAAGGCCTGTGATCGGAAGAAATAATCACTACGCTGACGACTTGCGATAGCGGAGCAACGGATTAAAAAAAAATCCAATTAAATTCTAATTTATTGGTTCTTTCTATTAACGAGTTATGCGCTTTAACTACCGGTGTACCGATGAACTCTCTCTCTCTCTCTCTCTCTCTCTCTCTCTCTCCTCTCTCTCTCTCTCTCTCTCTCTCTCTCTCTCTCTCTCTCTCTCCATCATTTTTATATAACACTATAGATTAATAATGCGACCATATGAATAAAAAAAATCGCTACTAAATCACATTTCTATAAAAATTTAAATTCAGAGTAATTCAATGTATATAAATATGATTAATTAGTAATTTTTATATAGTTTAAATTTATTTGTAAAATAACAACAATACATGGTATCTTTTTTAATAAAAAAAACTAATTAATTAACTAATTTATTGTATAGATGAAACAACAGTGATATAATTTTTTTTTGTGTGTGATACGTATAATGAAATAAATATAAATAACAATTTTTATAATTAACCAGATTGGGATCTATTTGATTTTCTCTATAAAACAGTGCTCTCTGGTTTATTATTTGATTTCAACTATACTTTGCATTAATTGAAAATATTAATTAATTAATTAATAATATATTGGATTATACTTGGATAATTATATAGGTGGAAGATATAAAAAGCAAATACATACATACATACATTTATATATTATATTATATATATATAGTTAAAATAATTTTTTGTTTTACTTTTCATTACAATAAAATATCGATACAGTATACAGTATTATGACAAAAAAAAAACTTTAGCTTTGTTTTGCTCATTTTGAGTACATACAGCAGCATGTAGGTTACAATAACGTGAATATTGAAGCAAACTAAGCAGCTTGCATTGCTTATATACAGCTAGCTAGACGGTAAGTAGCAAGGAACTCTCCTGGAAAAGTTTACCACATTAATAAAGTGCGAAGACACGGGAATCCTTGGTGGGCGGATTGCTCGAATGAAGCAGCTTACATCTCTCTCTCTCTCTCTCTCTCACACACACACACACACACACACACACACACACACACACACACACACACACACACACACACACACACACACACACACACACAGCAAACGTCACGATAGTATATCAGCTCTGTATCTTACGACTTTACACGTACTGATAT
Organism: Ecdyonurus torrentis; assembly: GCA_949318235.1. Classification (NCBI taxonomy): domain Eukaryota; kingdom Metazoa; phylum Arthropoda; class Insecta; order Ephemeroptera; family Heptageniidae; genus Ecdyonurus; species Ecdyonurus torrentis. The sequence goes on along the minus strand of OX439128.1, from coordinate 4,582,261 downwards.
TCGTCACAGCGTTTCTTTTGCCTTAGTTTTTTTTATACAACATTTACAGATAAAAAATATATAATCTCATATTTTATTCTTCTTTAAGACATGAGAAATACTCTCTTTACGCGACTGATATTTTTTATACATATACATGAAACATGATATAGAAGTCAGTAACTATACACACTTAAATCAAGTGAATTCTCTTATAAAGTTTGTTTACATGTAAACAAAATCACTTATATTTTATGATGATTGCAGATAATGGTTAAATATTCAAAACTCTATTTTTCATCATTTTAGGCTTAAATTATTATGACAAGTGCCAGTTAAAAATTGTTATATGTGCTTGTGAAAAACTATTTACAGTTTGGGGTTTTATCATACTTTTTTATAGTTTAAAAAATATAAGATCAAATAAACATCTAGTATTGTAATAATATTAGTAGTTTATTGCCTAAATAAATATATCGCTATTAAAAAATTTTCATAACAAAATAACGAGTTTTAAACTCGCTATAATATTGCGGCTAAATAATAATACGCAGATACAATTATATATCAAATTGAATTGAAATTGAATGAAAAGAATTTCAAGACTGGATATTATATGGTAACCAGTTTATAAAAACAAAACATTTTAGATTAAGTAAGAAAATAAATAAATAGATATGAATAAGAACACATAGAACTCGTCATTAATTATATGTATAAACAAAGAAATTAAATGGTTCAAAGTTGAAGATATGCCAACTGAGCTACATACAACTATACGTCCGATTTTATCCTCTTATGTTGTACTTTAATTTGGTTGTAATTCAACTCTATGCCAATTTCAATACATTGATGCATAACTGAGTTGACCGGGGTTGCATGCATGGTTCTCTCGCAGTCACGAAGTGTTCATAGGGTGAAAATAATTATTAATATATTTAAATTGTTTTCACCACAAAAGGTCTTATCTCTTATTATATACATATACCCATTTACATGGTACGTGTGTATCTGCTTCACCTCATTCACCATTCATTCATTCTGCTTTTTATTATTAAAAGATTCACTTTCACATAGTAACTTCTTAATTCATAATGTTTTTATCAAAATATTGCAGTACTGCTACTTTTTATTGGTATAGCAATCGAAATCTGATAACTTTTGGTATAATTAATAATAATAAGACTAATCTAAAAGAGAATAACATAAATATATTATATGTATGCTTATACTTTTTATATTAATTCTTTTAAATATTATTTAAAACATTTTCATTGTATATTATATATTATATACATTATATATATATAATATATTATATATTCATAAAACATGTTATGAACTAATTTTCATTTAAAATAAACTATTATATCTAATGTTTACCTTTTGTCTCTTTATTTAATATCTTTTTAGGGATCTTCAGTTGAAAGTTGTCTTTAATCCGTAGTTGCAGTACAAATAAGTTAAGTTTTTAAAATCAAACTGACAAATTTCAATCGTAAAAATGAAGACCAGCGAGATAAGTGTCGGAATAAGTTTCAGTAAACACTTAAAAATTTGTCTTCAGGCCAAACTGTTTACATTAAATTGTAGTTAAACAAAAATCTCTTACCTGCTTGCAAATATTGGACAAATATTTTTGACCTTATATTAAAAATTTAAGCATAAGTTTTTTAACTCACACCTCAAATCTTGTTACATTCCTACTTCCTTCTTCTAATTTTTTTTATTAATATTTAAGTTGAATAACCTATCATATATATATATATATATATATATATATATATATATATATATATATAAATATTACTTTTATTACTGAATCAATGTTTTTAATGTTCTGTATCTTTATAAACACATATAAAGTACTGTCTGTATAGAATAAAACATTTCATTTACATTTAAAAATAATAAACACTTAACATGAAGCACAGAATACAATACTATATTATTTAAAAAGTTTTTTTTTTTTTTGTATACAAATACTATATAATATTGAAGTTAGAATCATAACTAATGTACATAAGATATTATTGAAAATTGAAAAAGCTTATAGCTTTGCAATAAAATAGCAACAAAAAATTTAAATACTCCTTAGAAACAATGAAATAGTTTATTATTCCCTTTTGCAGATGATATTATTTTCTATAGGTATATATAAAGAAAAGCAATATACTTGTATATTGATCCTCTTTTACATTCATATTTTATTGGTATCTGTTTTCTACATACTTTATTTTATATACTAAAGCTCTTATGAAATAAATATAAAAAAATAGTAGTAAAGGTATATATTTAATAACAATTGAAAATATAGTAGTGCTGCATATAACTACTTTGAAGTTTCTCAGTACATTTTATTGATATATTGAGTACCAATGTTACAGTATACATATATGTCGATGAACTTTCTTCTTCTTATTTTTTGTTTTATGTTATTTACCCGATTGTAAGCTCTAGCACTCTATATTTCATGCAGTTAGTTAAATTTCTTTCTATTATTTTGATTTCATGTAAATGCAAGTTAATTTCAGTTTCTTTATTTGATACATAATAAAATATAAAAAAATAAAAAATACACATACATAGTTTGGCTAAATAATAGTGATTTCAAAAATAATGATACAATGTTTATACTTTCCATTTTACAGATTTGTTTATTTTTATTATTATTTGTCTTTTTATTAATAGTTTTTAGATCTTTTTATAAACAATTTGCATGTAGTTTTTGTACATGTATCATGAACTATATAATTGAAGGATCAAAGTTCTATTTTTACATAAATTGAAATTATTTGATTTATATTTGAGAAATCCGTCCACCTATCCCTGATTTATTATTGACCATAAGCGTTGATCTACTCATTGTTTACAATGATAAAAACAAGTCGCATTTCATTGAAAATAAAATTTTAAGAGTCTTATCTTTATCAATGACATATATTTTATATCATAATATATTATATTATATGAAATAAATTAATCCACTATAAAATTCCAATTTTGTGTGAGTATTCATAAGTAACTACATGACAATTAGCAAGAATGAGAGAGTTTAGCTAAAATAATATATTCTAATCCTTGGTAGTCGATACTCCAGGATTGAAGTATGATTCACATGCAAAACATTGTTCTTGTTTTTATTTAAACAATAAGTCAAAGCAAAGATCATAAAAAAAAAAAGGTAAAAAAAAAAAAAAAAAAAAAAAAAAAAGGACTGCATGTAAATTAAAAAAATTAAGTTTATCTTGTAAGACTTAAAAAATTAATATACTTCTTTTTATAAATGTTTAAAGAAAAAAATGCTCTTTTTATTACATAACTTTAGCATTAGTTTTTACTATTTTATTTTTACACTTTTTTTTTTTTTATTATTATTTTTTTTATATAGTTTCAAGAAAAGATTTTTTTCAAGTTTAGTAATAAAAAAACGGGAGAAGACCACCAGGGCTAAAAGTTTAACTTGTTAGCTGTATTACATCTTACAAATATACTACTTCTGAAATCTCTTTCTTTCTCACCTTTCAATAGTTTTAACTCTCTCTCTCTCTCTCTCTCTCTCTCTCTCTCTCTCTCTCTCTCTCTCTCTCTCTCTCTCTCTCTCTCTCTCACACACACACACACACACACACACACACACACACACACACACACACATATATATATACACACACACACACACACACACACACACACACACACACACACACACACACACACACACACACACACACACACACACACACACACACACACACACACACACACACACACACACACGGCACAAAAAGAACGTTTTTGAAGTGAGTTATAAGGCGTGACCAGTAGGGGTGACCTCTTACTATAACTTTTTTCTTTCTTTTTACACCTCACTCAAAAAGTCGTATGTAGTGGAGAAATAGCAAAAGAGCGAGTGAGGTGCGATCACGCACACAATCAAGCAGTGTGCAGGAGTGAAGGCGAGAAAATATGCCGCTGGAAGAAACTTGCACACTTCATCAATCTTGGCTGCTGGAGAACGAGATCGAGATCGAGAGAGAAAGAGAGAGAGAGAGAGAGAGAGAGAGAGAGAGAGAGAGAGAGAGAGAGAGAGAGAGAGAGAGAGAGAGAGAGAGAGAGAGAGAGAGAGAGAGAGAAAGTTGAGGAAGCAAGGCAGGGCAGAACGCGAGATCAGATGCTGCAAAACTTACTTCATCTCCCTCTACTTGCACTCGATCTTCTTGTGTTATAGAAATCAGATGTTCCCTTCTCTCTCTCTCTCTCTCTCTCTCTCTCTCTCTCTCTCTCTCTGATATAAAACTAAACCGAAATCTCTCAAGTTTTTCATCATGATAATAATCAAAACTTTTTTTTTTTTTTTTAGCGGCGTTCTACTTCTATTTCACGACATTTTTTTATCGGTAAATAACCTAAAGAAACTTTTTTATATATATTTATAATATTTTATTTGTATAAAGATATAAGCATTTTTTTAATTAATGAATTTAATTATCGGATATTTTCTTTTCAAACTTTAGATGAGTTTACAGATTATTTGTTTTTTAAATTTTAGTTAAAGGCAAACTTATAATAATTTTCATTAAAATATTCATAATATTTTTATTAAGTGGATTTCTTTTAATCTAAAAGGTATTATAGTTTATAAATTACAACTTAGTTATGAATATTCATTAAAATGTTACATAATATAATACTATAGAGGATCTATTTACAATATATATAAGGGAGAAAAATAAAAGTAATATTATACAATTTGAATATTTATAGAAAAAAAATTACAGTATTAAAAAATAATACTTTATTCATATAAAGTTTAATATATATTTTACCTTTCAATTACTTTTTACGTAACTATGGAACACCTAAGAGAATAGTTGTAGAAATTTTCATTAAAAACAAATAAAAATCATGTGTTTTGAATTGTATAATATTTAAACTAACATAAACGATGTAAGGGTAGGTATTAGCATATTTGCATATGGCTGCCTTGCCTGCTCTGGATGCAGAAATAATTGCAAGTTCAACAATGCAAATGGGCAACGTATGTTATACGGACTAAATAAATGGCAGAACTCAATTATAGATACTAGCAAACTTGTTAATAAATAAAAGTAATTAAAAAAAAAACTTCTATAAGAGATAAAATTTAGGTTCGGATATAATATTGTACTCAATATGGCATTAAAATTGCTCTTGAAGCCAATATTTAGTCTTATCGAAATCAACATTTGTCACTTAGTAAAAAAGGCCCAGAATATTGTATCCTCCAACTATATTTCACCTAGTATTAAATAATGTGCATCATATCTCAAAGTACCATTAATTGTGAATCAACTTTTCCATTTTAAATAACCCGTAAAATGTCAATAACTGCGCACGCGTGTATGTTAATACTTAATATTATATATTATGAAATATATATTCCAAAACCGTAATTTAAAATAAGTGAAAAAAGCTGCAACATCACAAAAAAACAACTTTACATAGTGTTTATTATTTATGTATCTGGTAATGGCTATTGTCGTTTGGATAGAAATCACTCACGTTTCCATGTACTATATACACAGTACACACGTTTGAAAGTCAGAGAGATACCTGAGATAAAATTTATATTTAAAAATAAAAAGTTAATCAAAATAACAATCTAAAATTCTCGGCGTTAATAACAATATATAAGTACATAACGACTTCTGGTTCTTTTCTTTAAAAAAAATATATATCATGAAAATATTTGTGTGTTTTTTATATTTAAATTTATGAAACAATATATTATAATAAGCATATACATAAAAATAAAAGTGTTAAAGAAAAGACGAAGTTAGAGAAAAGTCGTTTCTTTTTATGTGGTTCATTTCGTTTAAAAGTCAATGTCAGGATGGTAAATTAAAATAAATAGTAAACATCGCTCGCCTTGACAGCTTTGTCTTATTTTAGTATATTTAAGTAACGCTTACGTTAGTTCTTTCTATTCTCCACGTCCGGTCACATCAGTCTTATTGGTGTGTGTATTTTCTTGCTTCCACGTGGGGCACATCAGTCTATACTTTCCCATACACTCGGAACAACTTTTTGTATTTCTACACCCATACTAACTGTTCAACTGATCTTTAAATTAAGTTATTTTATTTCAGTAAGCAATATGATCAGATTTTCTCTCTTCACATTTTTATAGAAATCAGTGTAAAATAAGAGCAAAGACAATATTTAAAGGAGTAAAATGTTAAAATCTCAGCTCAAAATAATCAAAATTTTCTGAATCTATATGAAGTTTTTATGATCATAAACGTAACTTATTTTAAATTAAAATATTAACTTCGAGTTTAGAAAATATATACTACCGAAATAAATTTTATCTTTTAAATTTATATTTTTTCCAGCCAATTTTAAAGATTTACTTTATTTGTATAGTTTCAAAGAAACATAAGTAAAGTATAATTTTCATGTATATGAATTTGATCTGTAGTACATTTGGTTCAAATTTAATACTAAAATTAATATTTAACTGTCTTTTACTCTCAATGCTACTATATGTGTACAATGTACATACAATGATGGTATGTCCATCAAGCTTCCGCATTAGCAGTAAAATTACTATATACTGGCTATAATACATATCACATACCACAAGAAACTTTTTATAATGATTACTATGCAAAATATTAAGCAAGAAAACCAAAGTTTAACATTTTATATACAATACTGTATAGAATTTTGTGTAGCAAAACATGAGGTTTCTAATATCTTAACGCATTATATACTTTGCATACAAACTAGAGGCTATAAAAACTATTCAAGTTTATAATTTTATCATGTTACTGCATATACAATTTCATTAGAGCTAGGCATCCTTATAGAATTTCTAATTTGATTTAGATTATAGTTTTCCTGACTTTATAGTAATGTTTAAACTTTAAATATATATTTTAATACATCTAAAATATAATTATAATTGTAAGAGTGGGACATGAAATGGAACAGTTGTATAGTAAATTTTTTTTTCTTAAAATGTAATATTCATAAAAATTCTTTTAAATTAATCAAGCAGCGTAATAATTGAACAGCTTAAAGAAATAGACCAGAGAAAAACATAAGCATTTATATCACACAACACTTGATGCCATTTACATAAATAACTTTAGTTTGTCTCAAAACCCAACTGTAGCTCCATAGCAGTGATCAGAAATGTCAATTTATGCAACCCGCACAACATTTCCATACTAATTTTTGCATGTTTCTGGCGTCATAAACATGAATATTCACGCAAATTGCATACTTTACAGTATTTTCACGCTCTCTCGTGGGGCTACATTGACATTCTGGTAAAAATTGACAACAGTTTTGAAAATGCAATTTCGTGTTCATTCATTAAAAAGCACATGTTGTTTTATGTGGTCTATGGCTTTAAAATCACAATTTTCATAATTATATTAGAACACGCGTTTCTGAAATTGAAATATTTATAACAATAAAATATACGTAAAGGTAAGAAGAAAATATCATATAGTTGAAGTGTATTAAATTGAGAGGAGTATATTCACGTATACTAAAGGGCATGAATTATATCTGAGTATTATTTACAAGAAAAGTTTCACATATTTATTTTGTCTGTGATCAGATGTTTAACTTTTGAGCATGATGTGTACCAACAAACATTGCAAAAGTATATATATATATATATATATATATTATATATAGATTACAACTATCAAACAAACAACAACAACAACAAAATATTAAGTTTTCACGTTTTGTGAATATAGAACTAAGATAAATGTATTACGGGAAGAAAATGTCGATTAATCTTTAAAGCCATCAACTGCCACAGGGGACATGAAGGATCAGTTGTCATGTGTAACGTCTTTGTAACTTCATTGTAATCCGCAGTATAGCGAGACAGAATTAATCACTCCACATGCTCAAACTTAGAAAATACATGTCAACTCGCAGTCGAGAATTCAATCGTTTTTAATGAAATTTATATTTTTAAGAAGATAGAAGCACAAAATAAGACAAATAAAATCTAAAATTTTAATCTATTTTCCAGTATATTGTATAAAATTTAAAGAAGACAAGATTTATAAAAATAAATGTACAAAATATTAAAATTTAACATAAAGGTTTATTCTACTGATATAAAAACCATTGACTCTATATTATTTTACCTGTATTTCTACAATAATAGAATATCACAATTACAGCATCCAAAACTAAAATGAAACATATGTCATAACACAGAGTTACATACATATAAACAATTGCTTGCGGCTTTATATATACTGTATAATATTATATATATATATATATATATATATATATATATATATATATATATATATATATATATATATATAAAGAAGAGATAATTTGTTGTATACACAGTCACAGTATTCATACATACAAACACACACACACACACAAGTATAGAATTTTGTTATGTAATGAGAGTTCACGTTGATACAGTGAGAGAGAGAGAGAGAGAGAGAGAGAGAGAGAGAGAGAGAGAGAGAGAGAGAGAGAGAGAGAGCAAAGCTCGCGGCTGGAACACCCTGAAAGTGGGTGTGTACATAGTATGAGAATCTGAGACATCATTAGTGGAGCAAAGACGTTTCTTCTCTCGTATGTTATATCATGGTACGTACGTACATGTTATATGTAGGATAAGACAGCTAATTGATCTTAAGCCCGCTAACAAGACCCTCACACCAAAAACCATCTTCATTATAATACAAAACTCACTTCGATTATTCTTGTAAGCTTTACTTATTCTCACCGCACACACTATAGCTCGTGTATATAGTACGTAAATATCATACAGGGAGAGAGAGAGAGAGAGAGAGAGAGAGAGAGAGAGAGAGAGAGAGAGAGAGAGAGAGAGAGAGAGAGAGAGAGAGAGAGAGAGAGAGAGAGAGAGAGAGAGAGAGAGAGAGAGAGAGAGAGAGAGAGAAGCTTTATCAAGCATGAGACTTTGCCTACTATGTGAGTATAGTGTATATATAAAGAGAAAGACAATGTCACCTGTCAAAACCTAACACACATAATATTGTCTATGACATAATACAATAGAAATGTCACAAAATACACGTGTAATAGAGAATGATTGTACCTAATAAATTTTCTAATTGTTTAAAACATACACAGTGATTAATTAATCTATTTAAAATTTTCATTCCTTCTTTAATTTAAAATTTAAGTTATTTTTAATCAGTTAAAAATGTTGATATAAAAAAGTCGTTAAAAAGGTAATAAGTATCTCTTTCATTACATCTCTTTTATTTACTTGCAGTAAAATTTTATTTTGGAATTGTTTAAGTTTATACTGATTTTGTTTTGTTCAGAACTATGTTTATAGAGTATAAACGTTCGTATATTAAAAAAAAAATCGATATCATCAACATTCATTCAAACTGAAACGTTTGATAAAATTTATAAAAATATCAATTTTGTTGTTGAACAATTTGTACAACAATAATTTATTCATAATATCTATCTATGTTTTTTGTTCCGTAAATTGATAGTGATGTATTGTCAAGAGATTGATAAATGATTGTGGCCAAATAATTTGTAACAAACGTTTAGGGTTGCATACAATGCAGTTGAATACGGGAAGGGGAGGAAAACTTTTATGTTTCAAGTATGCATGAGAGAGAGAGAGAGAGAGAGAGAGAGAGAGAGAGAGAGAGAGAGAGAGAGAGAGAGAGAGAGAGAGAGAGAGATGAATTGCATTTTTCCATTTCGCTACCAAAAATTTAGTTGATGCATACGAGACTAACATATCTACTAGCATTTTGTACTTACATTTATTTTTGAAGAAAGAAAAAGTTTTATTATATTGAAGTAGTAAAAAGACGGGTTACGGGAAAGCCTATTACGTGCCTTGACAAATAATAGATCCAAATGTAGTGACAAGTATAAGGCATAATGGGACATGAACTTGTTAGCTTTCTGAGGAAGAATTCACAAATATTCAACCAATAATGTTGTGGTGCAATTTGGAGTCACCCCAGGGAAAATTTTGTGGTATTTGTTGAAATGTTCTATAAGTTGTTGGTCTATTTCATTGAATGTGGATATTTTTATATTCTTTAAGTTTATTTTTTAATAAATGTGAAAGGGAAGAAACTCATTTTTTCTATATTTGATTATAAACTTTATTTTGATATATTTTGAAGAACTATCCACTAACCCAAGGTTTTCGTATAAGCTCATCTAAAACATTTTTGCTATGTATATGGCCTAAGCGGGCCCTTCCGGAATTCGCCTTTTCAGACGGAAGGAACTGTGAAAACCAGGAAAACACTTCAAAAAAAGAAGGGAAACCAGAAAAATATTGTGTAAGATTGTTGAAATAATAAGTCTCAAGCACAGAGTGTTTGAATTTAGTTTTCAAACTGAGAAAATGAAAAAAAAAAAAAAAAAAAAAAAAAAAAAAAAAAAAAAGTTGGTATTTTATTTTTATATACAGTATACTGGAATACTACTATACTTGGTACTGGAATCAGACAAAAAATAATCTTGGCTTACGTCAAAGGGATTTAACAGTATCATAAAATTTTTTAATTAAGTAAATTTTATAATGTCAATTTGACCTAAATTACAAAAATAACATTTAGAATCTCAAAGTAAAAAGTTTTAAGCAAGCTTTATTATCATTATACTTAAAATCTTTAAAAATATATAGCAAGAGAGAAAGAGAAAAAAAGAAATGAGAGAGAGAGAGAGAGAGAGAGAGAGAGAGAGAGAGAGAGAGAGAGAGAGAGAAGTAGAAAAACCTCATTTGAAGTCATTTTTTTACATTACGTAGAGAGAGAAAAGCTAATTTGTGTTTGTTTGTTTGTTTATTTTCTTGTCTCCTTCGTGTGGTCCAATGAAAATGTCCTTCTTTTATATTATTCTTAAGAATCGCCAAGAATATAAGTGAGATTCCGTAGGTTGAAATCCTCACTGCCGGAAATTAAGTCTCCCTCCTGCTGCTTTTTGGGTTCAATGTTGTTGCTACCATATCACCCCTTAACTCTCAATCCCCAACCCAACCCAACTCAACTCAGCATACCTCACCCCCTAACCCCTAGACCCTCTCCACGTGCTGAGTTGACATCACAGGCCTGATTAAAGTACCCCATCTCATTCTCATACCAAAACACACTGGGATATAAACTTTTATCAAATGTTTTCCTAAGCAAAATTATATTATATAGAAATGAAAACTATTTTAACTTTTTTGTTTCTTCACGAAAATTATTATATTTGAAATGTTTATAATTAGCATATTTTTAAATTTTTAGTTATAAATTTTGTAGATTATGCATAATTCAAGGAAATTAAGTTAATTTAATACTCTGATTATGTGCACGTGGTGGAAAAAAGGTTTTATTTTTTATTTTATTGTTTGTCATCTGCAGTTTAGGTAACTTTTTGTATACAATTTCCTATTCAGAAAACATAGGGCGACGACTTTCAATTATGGATTTTGATTCCACTATAAAACCCCTGTAAAAAAGGTTTTGTGGTGCGTACGAGGAAAGCAATAAGCGTTTTTATGTTTATTGTATGCATGCTTATGTTGGAAATACACACAAAAAGGAGTAAATGTACGAAAATACGCCTTATCTGAAACAAAGCATTTAGTTTAAATTTGTACTTAACATCAAAGTTACATAAGTATAAGAATATTTTATGAAATTATTTAGTCTTATCTTTTATCACAGCAGTTTATATATGGTTAATAGTTTGTTCTGTAAAGTATTGTGAGGCTCCTTAACAATGATTGGCTGCCCCAAAAACAACAACAACAACAACGACAACATAATTTTACATAAAATTTTATATTATATTGTTTATTAAAATTGTTGTATGCTTATACAGTTATTATATTAGATTTTCAATGTTTTATTAATCATGCTAATTCTTACAATATTGTTGACTGGGAAATATGGCCAAGGTTTATGTTATATATATTCTGAAAATGTCCTGTATGCGTTATAAAGTTTTTTTTTTTTTTTTTTTTTTTTTTTTTTTTTTTTTTGATTAATTGAAAATAATAATGTATTGTTCAAATAATCCATACATAACAACGCTGATATGAAATTAATTTCACGTTAACGATATGCATTTTTATAAATGAGGTAGTAAAAGAAAATGTTGTATATAGGGAAAATTGTATGAGAGTTTATAATTGATGTGGAGTATATAAAATAGAATTTTCTCATGGAATTATAAACCTTAAGTTCCATTTGTATAAGTCAGTCATACATTCACAATACTCTTTAGTATTCATTGCTTGTGAGTGAGAAAAGAGAAAGTTAATGGAAATAAGCGGATCATTTGAGAGAAAATCTGTGTGTGTGTGTGTGTGTTTGCTTCCATCCTCCAACCGCTCATTAGAAAATTTTACCTCTAAATTAATTGCACGTTGAAGAATATTATATTGTAATTAAAACTCATATTTCCACTCGTCATGTCTTCATAATCTGACGTATTTAAATTATCATATAACGTATATAATAATATTTCATCTTTATATATCAAAGCAATATCAAAATAATGACTTTTATACATAAAAGAAAATATATTAATTAAATTTATAAGAATTTATATTATAGTGTAATGATCAAAACAAACGATTTTTTTTTCTTGGAAAGCATTTCAAAATAACGATGGGAGAAATGAAGATATTTTTCAAATACTTTTCTTATTATTTTAAATAATTTTTTTATAGTTATAATATAAGGATGTAATTTTTTTTAATATATTTTTAATTTGATTTATGTTTGAAATTGATGAAATATGAATCTGAGTTCCAGTGTATTAATTTCTGTTTTTAAATAAATATTTAGTTTTAACGGATTTATCGGAATTATATCATAAATTATAATAGTAGTTGGTTGTCTTTTTTTAATTTAATATTTTTTTGTTCCAAATAATATCTAAAACTTTACTATCACATGAAGTTTCGCAGTAACAGTATTCTAAAATATTTAAATAAAATATACCAAAAGTATAGCAAAATGTATTTGTGTGTCTTAGCTTTTTTACATTTAAAATGGTAATAATCTAACGTATTATATAAAGTAGTATAATATGTGTGTAAGTTGATTTTTTTTAAATATATACATGGATATATTATGTAGTAGCGGAATCCATTTCAATCGTTGAGAACGCAATTTCCGAGTGTGACGATGTATCATTGAAACGGATAAGACTATATAAGGCTCGTGTTCTTTTTATATTATTTTCTTAACCAAAATGTTCAATTTTCAATATTGGATTTACTAAAATGTAAGTTTAAAATGGTCGTTTCTTCACAGTATCTCAATGATACGGTTACATAAAAAAAGTTTTGAAAATAATACTTCACTATCTTGCTTTTACAGCAAAGTTAGTATGCAGAATGTCAGTGCCACAGTGATTTTAAAAGCTTTGATATATTATATCTAATTGTATTCATATTTTCAATTTGGAAATTTTTATTTCAAAATTTTGGTCTTGATTTTAGCAAATTTAACAAATAACTTTTGTTTAACAGTTTAAAATATTTGATGAGGTATATAATATGCACACAAAATACATCTGAACTTTTGAAAAAATTACGACCGCCAACACCGGAAATACGCGTTATCGTCATGCTTTCAGCGGAGTATGACCGTTCATTTTCTCGTCAGCTAATATTATATATATATATAAATATATATATTATGGTGTCATAGTATACTGCTACATGAAACTATATATAAATATGTGCATGTGTCGATATTGGTTTAATATAAAATATAAGGCATAATATTGAGACTAAAAAAAAAATATACAGAGGGGGAAAAAGAAAGAGAGTTTGATTAGGTTTGAGCTGTGAAAAAAAAGTATCGGCGTGTGCCTTTAAGAAGAAGAAAAAAAAGAGAGAGGAGAGAGAGAGAGAGGAGTAGGATGTAGTAGATTATTGGGAAACTTCAGTGGAGCGGAACAATTCAGTATAACGGACGTCTATGCGCCTCGTCTCGCCGTGTCTTATAGTCTATCACCCCTGTGACATGCATGCTACAGGGCACTTCCTCTCTCGATCTAAACTTGCTTCAGTGCAATTATTGCTCACTTGCCACAACGCAACGATAAAACTCTGATTTGATACTGTTAATCATGTCTCATAGACATAAAATACAAACAGTCATAGACTTGTCTGTAATGAATTAATGAAAATAGAATTGTGTATTGTTTCTGTTATGTTGAAATTGTCTTCTGGGGTTGTAACGGGACCGGTGCGTGGTGTATCTGTGAGGAGTTTATGGTATAGTAGATGCATCACGCATCGGGTTCGCGATAGTTTTCGCGGGCGCGATGGAGGCAATATAAATATATGATTTTAGATTTATTTTTGTATTTTTTTAATTGTTTTGTTTGGTGTGTGACTATATTGTATTCAGTACTTGTGGACTTGCTCTGTTGCTGGATAAATAAATAATTTGAATAGGTGAATTACATAGTAAAAAATAATTTGAAATTTTATATAGATATAAAAAATTAGACTTTTGATTACACTGCATTCTATCAATAGCAAACACACAAATTTATTTGTATGAATATCATTCCTTGTAATGTTTATTCACGTTCAAAATAATGTTCCTTATATGATTATATGATGTTGAAATATAGTGATATTTCTTATTTTTTGCTGTCAGGTAGGACGGAGAATTATCAACACATGGAGCAGGGCACGAATGTCTCGCTCTTTGCGCTCCAAACTGTCAAGAAGACGCACGTTTTCCATCTATTTTCTTTCGAACCCATGCATAAGCTAATATCTTTTTGCACCCTCTTTTTATATACAAGGCACCCAATACATCATATTACGTTTTCTCTCTCGGTATATATAGTGGATGCGTTCGGGGTATGTAACGTGAGAACAAAGTTTAAGTAAGAACTTCTACAGAAAAAGAAAAATACTACAAAGAGTTTCAATATTTAAATGATTTTAAGATCTTAGAGTTCAAATGAAGATATTATCAACTGTTATAATTAAATCTTTATGTTCAGTTTGGTTTTTAGGTAATATTAAATAAGGAATGGAAGAGAAGGTAAAATTTTTTGGCAACTCAAGCTAAAAGTCATTTAATAATTACCGTCTTAAAACAAATAACTTTGTTTCAATTTCTTCTTTGAATTTAAGACAACAATTATTACACAGTGTCACTTTGAATAATATTTTAACAGTCTACTAGAGCTTGATAGAAATGCATCGATCCTCATCTTGGTACATGTGAATACATTAATCTTTGAACACGCAAGGAAATGATCTATTGCTCTATCAATAGAAATAACGATACATTTTTTTTTTTTTATTATAATTCAAATATAATTTGACATATTTGAAATATAATGTAAGATGAAGTAAAATAAAATTCTTTCTCCAAAATCGAAT
This sequence comes from Ecdyonurus torrentis, assembly GCA_949318235.1. Lineage (NCBI taxonomy): Eukaryota > Metazoa > Arthropoda > Insecta > Ephemeroptera > Heptageniidae > Ecdyonurus > Ecdyonurus torrentis. Next base: position 4,566,876 of record OX439128.1, on the reverse strand, counting down.
TTAGTATATATCAGATAAAAGAAAAAAAAATTATGTGTAGTTTTTTTTTTTATTCGAGTTTAACATTGTTTGACATAATATATGTGTTTGTATTATATCAAAATACAATAATGAAATTCGAATATAACTTGTTTACAAAAGTATATATTGCTACTGCTGGTATATAATATGTAAAGTAAGTATATATGTATATATATAGGGACGTTGTGTAGTCGTATTTCTTGCATTTATCAATGCGTTAGTTCTGTTAGTTTTGTTGTTGTTATGTTGTGACAAGTGGCAATATGGCTGCCGTGCGTTGGTGCTGTTATTAGTGTGTAGAACGTGGGGTTTGCTCTTCTTTACTCTTTCTTTTTCCTCGTTTTCTCTCTTTTTTCTCATTTCTCTCTCTCTCTTTCTATCTCTACGCGGTTTTCTACTGCGAACGAGCAACTGTCAACACATATTTATTATATAAGAGGCGGAGTTTTTCCCATCCCTTCACTTCCAAATTTTTTTTTTGTATGTAGACTATGCCTGTAGATATATATAATATGTTTTTGGTGTGAGTTTGGTAGTGGTATGTTTTGGTGTGTGTACAATACAATACTATACATATGAGGCTAGATAGCAAAAGAAAAGTGAAACGTAGGATGTTTACATATATTATATACAATTCGTTTCTTGTAGTGTGTACCATTTTCACCATCACAATTTTCAAGTAAAGTCACTATGAGCAAACAAATACTTCAAATTGTTATTTGCATTCAACAATATATATATATATATATATATATATATATATAAAATGAGTAATGAATTTCTGTTGAACATCGTTAGTCTATTTTTTTCTTCAAAGCTATATATAGATGTAATGCAATCATGTTTCCTTATCTCTACTTTTAAGTCAGTTTTGACTGCTAAATCGTCTGTTGATACATACAAATATAAATTGCATGTACACTAAAAGAGTGAGAATAATAAAAAATACAATGAAGATAATTTATTTATGAAGTGCCTTGGACGAGCGCCTGCAAGTTTTGTGTGTTATGCAACCTGGAGAACAATTTCTACTATTTCTCGCTTGTTGCTTAAAACTATTCTCACCTCGTAATTCATTTGCATAAAAAAACAAAACAAAATAAATAATGTAAAGAATTGTTTTTATTTTTGTTTTAATTTATGTTTTGTGCTAAGCATTTATTAAACATTCAACGTTGTAGTAAAGAATGAAAAATACTTCTTTATAAACATTTATACTCGTTTAATCTTATTATAAAAAAAAGTATTATATATATTTATATATATATAGCATATATACACACACAAACTGTGGTACGAAAAATACTTATATTTGTCAAAATTTTAAATACATTCCAATTAAGTTTAATATATTTCGTTAAGCAGGTAATGAGCTTAAAATTACGCTTTGCTTAGTATGAACCACTCGCTCACACACTACACATTAAAGAAATGATAAGGTGGATGACAATTCTATGCCAAGTCGAATCTTGTGTATGACGATGAGTGCCTCGCTTTTCTGAAACCATCTTTTGCCTCAATCAGCAGTCTTTGTGTCAAAGATCTTTTGCTTTGATGCTGGCTTCCATACTGCTGCGTTGTGTAAAACTTAAGAGAAAAGAAAGAGAGAGAGAGAGAGAGAGAGAGAGAGAGAGAGAGAGAAGTTAAATTGCTCTTGGCTTTAAGACGACGTCTATATGGTATAATAAAAATTAAAACATTTTTTTTTCTTTTCTTGGCTCAAAACGGTATTAAAAACAGTTTTAAAAGTTAAGGTTTATTAAAACTTTAGCTACAGAATATTATAAACAACATATAAAAAGAAAATTAGTTAATTACAGTCCTCCTTAGAAGTATATTCTTTTAAAAATATTTACTATCAAAAATGTTGTAATTGTTTTTCATTGTGTTTAAAAAATCATTTTTCGTTTTATTCCCTGTCTAAAAACAATTTGGGAGAGAGAAATATTTACATTTCGTATTTGGCATTTGGTCATTCTTTATTGCAGCACTGATATATATATATATATATATATATATATATATATATATATATATATATATATATAATAAATTGGACGACAATTTGCCAAGCAATGCCAGAGCACGCCTATTCACATGTTTACCTTCCATAAGTAATCTAATGTAATGTTGTCCTGTGTTTTATTTTCAAAGAGATCTGTACAAACGTTGCTATGGATTGATAGCGCACTAAAGTTAATAGGAAAACAGACAGACGGATTGATATGACATCGTAGTAAGAAAAAAGGCAAAAGGATAAAAGAAAATCTAGTAATGTACTGCTGAATTTAAAGAGGGGTGTATAGAAGATGGGAATATATATTTAGAGTCTATTACCTTTGACTTGTTGGCAAACTTTTTAATATATATATATATATATATATATATATATATATATATATATATATATATATATATATATATATATATATATATATATATATATATACGTAAGTTGACACGGAAAACATGAATTTCACAAATTGTTCAGTTACAAAGATGTAACTCTTCAGTACATACAACCTAATAACAATTGAAAAACGTTTGAACAGTAACTTGTTAGTATAAAAGTTATTTCTTCAGTGAAAAACAGTTAGGCCTTCAAATCTAAAAAACTTTGTATCTAAGAAATGTTTTTCTGAAAATCGTCTGTGAGTAGTCACTTTTTAGTTTTAGTTTTTTCTTTTCTTTTTTTTTTTTTTTTTCTATACATATGAAGATTTTTTGAGAATCAATTATACGTTTATATATGTTCCAAATTGTTGATAACTTTATAATAATACCTATATTGTTATAATATACCTATATGTCTAATTGTTAATATATGTTTGTTTTTATATATATATGTTATTTATTGACGAAGTAGTTTTTCTGATAAAGGTGTGAGATCACTATAGTGTATAGGCATTTTGCCTTTTTCTCATCACCCGTTGGGTTACTTACTTGTTGTTTTTGTATTTTTTTTTTTTTTTTGCTATATGTACTGTTCACAATCTTAAACCCAATAAAGAACTATTATTATTATATATTTTTCTATATACTTGTATTATTTTAAAGCAATGAAGAAATTTTATAATAATTATATTATACTATAGTCCATAGAGAAAGTTATTTCAAATATTTCAACAAATTTTTTTTTATAAAAACAATACTCCTTACCCATGCCTCATAGTATGTTATTATAATAGATGTAAAATAATAAAGTCCATAGCAAGTTTTTTTTTTTCTCGTTCTTTAAGTAGGTGTTAGTGTCCTTACAGGCTGGTATCCACTTGTAGTTAAGTACGATACGTTGTGCTCTCTCTCTCTCTCTCTCTCTCTCTCTCTCTCTCTCTCTCCTCTCTCTCTCCTCTCTCTCTCTCTCTCTCTCTCTCTCTCTCTCTCCTCTCTCTCTCTCTCTCTCTCTCTCTCTCTCTCTCTCGTGCTTCAGCTCCAGGGCTGAGGCGGGCAAGTAAGCAAGTCCAGCTGACGCCACGCCGCTCTATTTGTCAACCTTCTTCCCTGTCTTTGACACGTGACTCCAAAAGTAAACATCGTGTATTAAAAAATTTATGTAACAGCTTCTAAATGTCAAAATATTATCTTTATGTGATGTTATTAATATCATTATAACGCTCGTCTGATTAACAGAAAACATAGATTTATAAATAATATAAAATTATTTAGAGTTCGTTTATTTATTATTGATATTTTAAAATGAAAGTTGATTTGCTCAACGATCTGTAAATATTTTATGATTGTTTTTGTGAATTCATGTGTAAAATTGATGGTTTCAAGAAACACATTAAAATTTTTTTTCTTTAAGAATAATATTTATTCTCAATGACCTCTTTTAAATTTACTCTATGTTATTCTAACATTTGGATATTTTCTCATATTATTATAGAACACTGGCTGATTTTTATTATTATTATTTACAACTCTATACTTTCTGTTAAGATGAAACCAAGTATCATATAACACAAAATTGTATATTTTTTTTATAAGTTATGTATTACTATTAACGTTTTTCAAAGTATAAGAAAACTTTAAAACAATTTTAACAAAAAATCTTAGATTTACTTCATGGTCTTACCCCTCAATAAATCCACTAAAGCTCATATATTTTATACTTTCTGACAAAATTCTGACACGTTTTTTGTATGTATAGTAAAGATTTTCATGCTTGCACCGTATTATAGTTCTTGTCTTGTGCATTTGTGCGGGATGTCAGTTATTTTTGTATAC
>OX439128.1:4458217-4562428 GCA_949318235.1 Ecdyonurus torrentis | reverse complement strand
ATACATAAGAAAATACAAGGGCTTTAGTTATAAAGCAAGCTATCAAGTGTTGGTGCTCCTGAGATTTTTGTGGCAAGATATGGGGATGTGATGGTGGTGTTGGTGGCAACACTAGACACAGCTGGTGGCAAAAACAACTCAAGAACACACGCTGAGAAGAGCCAAAACAAACTCGCGTAAATTTGAAATAATTGCAACATTACTGCTTTTGTAATTGTTTTTAATGCAATATTTTATCCAAAAAACTTTTTTTTTAAACATATATTATAGTAACCATATTTTTCTCTATTTACTGCTTGGTATAACTTAATAAATGTTTATTTTTTCTTTTTACACAAACATAAAAAATAATGTTTCTGTGATCATAATCTGTGTTGAAAATAGAGACACTTTAAGATTGAATTACATGATATTTAACATACAGTATAAGAAGCATACTTTAAACAAAACCATTGCCCAATGTTTCCAATATAATTATCGATAATATATGTATTTTTTTCTTTAGGATGCTTATTTGACAAAAAAAAAGAAAAAAGAAAAAGAAAGAAAAAAAGAAGATTATTATTACGACTTTACGATTCATAATTTTATATGAACGGACACGACATATTAAACAGTTGATTTATTTTCTGCAATGCATGTTATTTAAGATCTGCTAGTGTTTAAAAGTCAAAAATAAGATTAATTGACTGAAAGATTGTAAGGCATAAAATCTTATTATTATTATTATTTTTTTTTTTGCACTGTGATATTTAACAGCACAATTCCAAAAATGTAAGAGAGAGAGAGAGATAGAGAGAAAGAGAGATAGAGAGAAAGAGAGAGAGAGAGAGAGAGAGAGAGAGAGAGAGAGAGAGAGAGAGAGAGAGAGAGAACATCGTGAAATTGTTCAAATAGCCAACTTTTGATATATTATGGCCTTATGTTGATTTCAATATTTTTCTCCCTTATCTGGTGATTGCATGTGTCTTGCAGTTTTTACTGTATAGACGTTTCCATTAACTTTAAGTAGGGGTTTAACTGAATTTTCAAGATACGAACTGTCTATAACTACAACCCTTAAAGAGACTAGATATCCCGGGTTCTTTTGTTTGAGTATATACTTCAACTTAAATATAATGTATGTAATATTATGAGTGAGGGAGCTGTATTTCAAGTTAAGTGTATCAAAGTTAGGAAATTGAACCTTATAATTAGGGTAGAGTTAGTTAACAAAGGTTATGTAAAGTAAAGGCATATGATTTACAATACGTAGTGTATACGGCTTGCAGTATTATATAAGACAACTGGGTTGTAACGTCCTAAACAGTAAAGAGTGTGAGACAAACAATCAAGGTATTCTGATGCAAGGACACGCTCAAAAGTCAACTAAAGTCAAGTTTGCCCTGTGTGTGTGTGTGTCAAGCTATCAAGTTAAGTTCATTTTCAAACATTGTACACAAAACTCGAAAAAACAAAAGCAAGGGTAGGAGATTATTTTCCTCCTCCTCCTCCTCCTCCTTCTCTCTCTCTCTCTCTCTCTCTCTCTCTCTCTCTCTCTCTCTCTCTCTCTCTCTCTCTCTCTCTCTCTCTCTCTCTCTTTCCATCTTTGCTTTATTTTTAACAGCATCATCTTGTCATCAAAACTTTTAAAATAAAATAATAAAAATAATAAAAAGCTTTTTTTGTCTATAAACTTATCCTAGAGGCTTCTTTTGTTTTAATGTAAAATTTAAAGAAAGTTAGCAAGAAGAGATGTATATTATAATACGACGAGAAATCCTATATATAAGTTTATTTATTAAAAAAAAATTGTTCCCTCCTATCTGTATTCTAACACAAAAAGAAAATATGTACTACAATTAAACTTCAGTATATTTATTATTTGAAAATTAGTAATAGATATATTGAGATTATATTATAAATACCATCATGATTTTAATAATGCACCTAGTGCTATTTTGAGATATAAGATAGCTTTGTTTTTATGACATTTTTATGTCACGAGATACGACATAAAAATAATAAAAAGCTTTTTATTTTTTTTTTCGTTTTTTTCTTTATCGATAAAAAATGGTGTGAAAGAGAGGAAGCTAAGCTGTCAATCTAACTGAGAAATCCTTCTTTTATTTTCTTTTGCTCATTCCTTTCTCTCTCTCTCTCTCTCTCTCTCTCTCTCTCTCTCTCTCTCTCTCTCTCTCTCTCTCTCTCATTCTTTGTCGTCGTTGTTACCCAAGAGTTTCTACTCTAGTGAGAAAAGAGAAATTATGAAGAAGAGTGACGACATTTTATTGACATCTTCAAGTCAAGATTGTGCCTGCACAATTGTAAATATACGCACAAAATGTAATTTACATTAGTTCATCTGTAAGACCATATTATATAAAATAAGACAATGTCAACCGTCACCTCTTATATTATATGAGTTTTAAAGCAATCTTCTTTTTCTTTCTACTATTTCAATCATTGATTAAAGAGATTAAAATAAAACTTTAATTAAGATGACAAAAAGGAAAAGGAAGAAGGAAAAAGTATATAAGCTTAAAAGAATGGATGAAATGAAAAAAAAAAAAAAAAAAAAAAAAAAAAAGAGGAGAAGAGAAGAGAAAGGCGAAGATAAGAGATCATCTCAATTAACTTTTGGTATCCTTTTGCGCTGCAAGTTTTATCTTAACGTCGCGATGATTTCGATTTTTTTTTTATTGTTTGCGGTTTTGTAGCTTTTTCTCTTTCTTTCCCTGTTAACACGAAAGACCAGGAAAAGAGAGAAACCTACTGATCACGTCAAAACTTAAGATACTTTTTTTTTTTTTTTACTTTTACTTTTTCTTCAAAAAAGACTTTTTAACACCCATACAACTAAAAAAAAAAAAAAAAGAAGTTAAGTAACAGAAGGTTAAAAAAAAGTCAGAGCAAGAACTCAAAAACTTGTTTAAAAAAAAAAAAAAAAACTCAAAGACGACTTGTTAGGATTGTCAGGGATCAATTTTTATTGTATCTCGTATATCCTACGTGTCTAGGCTTCCTAACTTGACTTTTTGTCTTAGCTATGTTTACTTTCTTTCCAAACTAAAAATAATCTAATTTTTTTCCTGTATATTATTATCACTATACTCCCTCTCAATTTCATGAAGATATTTTTCAATATCAAAAGAAATGAGAAGTAAAGACAAAATAAGTAATAAGACCGAATAACGACAAAACATTACTGTAATATCAAATGAATTAGGAGGTGATTTAATCAAAACATTAAACAACGTTCTTTGAAAATCAATAATAATTATTTATTAGTATTTTAAACTTAAAATGAGTAACTATAGCATTTTTTTAATATGTAATATTCGTAATTTAAATCGAATAATAAATTTTCATAAAACAGTAGAATTAAAAACAAAAGAAAGAATTCTTGTAATGCTTCCTGGAAACTCTTACGGAGCAGAAAATGTAATTTTACTTTTTATGATTATTATTTCTCAGTCTCCAAAGAGGGAAGTTGGTAGAAATGCCGGGCAGGCTGAGATTGATTGTAAAAAAAAAAAAAAAAAAAAAAAAAAAAGGCGTGAATGTGAATTTAAAAATAAAATTCCTTTTGTGTACAAGTATATTCTACTCAAAGACACTGCTATGCTTTACGTCATTACAGAGTATTATTAGATTTAAAATCTTCTTTGCTGATTGAAGTAGAAAACAAAATAAAATATAGTAATAAAAAAAAAGAAAGAACTCTCAAAAGAATTAAAGTAATCTATATATAAATTGCATTAAGAATAAATTTGAATTTTTATATTATACCTCTAAAAAAATTATTAATATTATGCTCCGTTATTCATACATATTTCCATAAATTCAAAGCTAAAATTGGACAACGATACTACGTGTTTTGAATATATTTTAAAGGTTGGTTTTTATATAGAGAATTTGAATTTGCATTCTTAGACTGTGAAAGTGGAACGAAAAAAAAAATCAATAAATATCTCAAATATATGTATTTTTAAATGTATATAGCTATATTATATTACAAATAAAATTGAAACAAAAAAGCATTTTCAATTTGCATTCAACAAAATAAAAAATTTATTTAGATTAAAAAAAAAAAAAAAAAAAAAAAAAAAAAAAAAAAAAACACGAACTAAAATTTATAACATTATTTTTGAAAGTTTTGGAAATAAGTTGAAACGTTTTCTATTATAAAGGGGTAAAATTTCTCCAAAGTTGTAACTAGTGTAAAACTTTTGATTTGGTAAACTTTTATAATGACAAGAAGAAAGTAAAATATTTGATGAGGATGTATCAACAGAAACCATCTTATTTACATCAATTTTTCTACATTAATTATGATCCTTTGATTTTAAATTAAAAGTTATTGACTTTATCTTTTTTGATCTTCTTATATTAACGAGAGTTTGATTTCAAATAAAATTTCTTTTGAACATTTTTATACAATCATTAATTTTTTGATGTAATTTTAAGGTAATCCACAAAATTTATAATATGTTTAAAAAAAAAAAAAAAAAAAGAATGTTTATTTCTTTATATTATATATATTTTTCCCCTTTATACCAAATATAAAAATCTTAATATTGCTATAAAGTAAAAAATGATGTAAAAAATTATGGTAGAAATCAATCATATTATGTGCAGTGAATCTAACTTGCATTCAAGTAGTTTTTTATATAGGAGAAGCTTGGCAACCAAAATATAGGCCAAGATGAGGGACGAGATTGTAAAAGTGTGAGAATCATAATAATAAAAAAATTTAGATCTATCCCTCTCTCTCTCTCTCTCTCTCTCTCTCTCTCTCTCTCTCTCGCCACTCTGTGATATGAATGCTTTTGGCGTAAGACTCACATTTAGTCTTTGTCATATAGAACTACGCGATAAACATGCAAAAACTTCGCGAGAGTCTGGTCCACAATCTCATAAGAGGGAGGTATAAGTGATTCTCTTAAGGCTTGAACATTTGTCACATCAAGTATGCGCTTGCTTGCTTGCTTTAGCTTGTCTTCTCTTTGCCTTTGTTTTGCCGCAGCAAAATAATATCATCCAGCCAGATCAAAATAAGAAAAAGAGAAGAAGAAGAAGAAGACATCACAGTGCAATGAAAGGGGAAAAAATTTGACAATATTTTCTTGTCACATTCTTTTCTATCAGTTCTATTGTTTATGATATTGCAATTTTTATTATTATCATATCATATCAATTTTAATACTCAAATTTCAATGTATATTAACAAAATTATCATATTATTAATTTTACAATGTTTTATGTAGTATTTCAATTGAATTTGATCTTACAACAAGTAATCAAATAATAAAACTTACTATAAGGCTTTGTTAATTTCTAAACTTCCAATAATAACAATTATAGTTTTTTATCATTACTATTATTGTTCAGTATAATGTATAAAATTCTAATTCTCGTAAATTCTTGATAAATATTATAAAAATCATTGTATTTCAGTCGTTATATTTGATGTACTCATGGTTGAAAGTTAGAAATAGCCATAACAAACACTTTAAACTGTAAATAATAAATCTATTAGAAAATCTGTGCAAATAATTGTCTTGACTTAAGTAGGTTTAAAAATAGAGTAAAATTTCTGCTATTGTTCTTTGTTTATATTATATGATGTGCAGTGCGTATGTATTGACTGATGATAATTGTAATGATGTCATGTTCTATACACTGTAACGTAATGTAGCGTAATAAAATATCAAGTATTTAAAATTTCCGTATATTTAATATGGATATTCAAATAATATTGTAAATTGTAAGAATTAAATTACTATATAATTTCTTTCTTAAAGTTTGCAAACAATTAAAACTATATGCATCTTACATATGTGCATACACTGTGGTATAAAGTTTTATTTAATTACGTTATGGAAATGTCATTAAGGTCTTGAGAGGAATGCACGGGGTAAAGAAGTGTGTATGTGTCATTACATGCACAGATAAACGTATTTCTGTAGTTCGCTGCAAAATCTGCACCCTCTTATTATTCAAAGGTTACCTTGGCTACCACATTAAATGGTGATTTCGTTTCATATCATTGTATTTGTGTTTTCAATATTGTGAAATTTGAGGGAAATTTATCTCTCTCCCTTCTTTTTTTCTGGTCCCTTTCCTTCATCTCATACAGGAATATATATATAAAAAAAAAACTTAATGGATTTAAAGCTGGGACGTTTTATTGTTTAAAAAAATACGTACAAAAGTTTAAGCAACTTCATATTTATTGCTTCCCCTTCCAGTAAAATTAGTTTTGGATAACCATAAGGACAGACTTTTTTATATGAAAAAAAAAAAAAAAAAAAAAAAAAAAAGTCAAGGAAAAAAATACAATAAATTATATGTGAAAGTAAATCGTGATAAAACTTAGATGCGAGATATCTAATATTTTCTAATATAATTTTTTTTATTTTTGCCAGAGCAATATATTATATTTTAAGAGCATATAGTTTTCAATTTCCTTTTTGTGTGTGTATGTCGTATGTGTGTGTGTGTGTGTGTGTGTGTGTGTGTGTGTGTGTGTGTGTGTGTGTGTGTGTGTGTGTGTGTGTGTGTGTGTGTGTGTGTGTGTGTGTGTGTGTGTGTGTGTGTGTGTGTGTGTGTGTGTGTGTGTGTGTGTGTGTGTGTGTGTGTGTGTGTGTGTGTGTGTGTGTGTGTGTGTGTGTGTGTGTGTGTGTGTGTGTGTGTGTGTGTGTGTGTGTGTGTGTGTGTGTGTGTGTGTGTGTGTGTGTGTGTGTGTGTTTGTATACAGATAGCTGAACTTTAATTTTTTCCCTCATATATAGAGAAAAAATGTTTTTTTGATTTTCATTATTTAATACTATAGTATTTATTATTTCTTAAATATTATTTCACAATGCCACCACTGCGCTTTAATCTTCTATTTATAGTAATTTAATTATATTTAATTAAGTGTTGATTTTCATAAATACAGCACTAAAATGCTTTATATTATATTATATTAAAACAGCAGACAGGAAAAATGACTAGTTGTTATGTTATTTCCTGTACTATATAGAGCAAAATATCATTATGAAATGAAGTAAAAAAAAGTTGATAATAAAAATAAATTAAATTTATAACTTTAAAAAAAAAAATCATATATACAGTATATGAATAAAAAAAATGATGTAATAATGAACTTGTATTACAGAATATAAAAGTTTATAAAGTTTAAATATTTAAATGTGAACAACACCATGTGGTCTTATATTGTACAAACATGGCATTATTTTTATTCTATAATTTCTGTCCATTTTGGTAAACTCTCTCTCTCTCTCTCTCTCTTTCTTTCTTCTATATGTATATATACGAGAGAACAAGAGCCCAAGGGAAAACACCCCCTAAATTCTCACAATTTGGTTCACTAGTTCCTAGGAGACTTGAGGTCCCTAAAAGAAGTGTAGACCAAGCAAATAGCGACGACTACAAAACACAGTATTTTCATATCAGAAAGTGAGACCGAATATAGTATAAAAAATACACACACAACTTGTTTGTTTTGTTTTTTTACCAACACTACTATACAAAATTATTTTTTTATAAACTTCTTTTTATACGCATTGGGACTTTCATATAAAAAAACAATATAAATATAAAGTTATTTGCAAACTACATTTTAAAAAATGTAAAACAATTTTCTTTCAAATGAACTTTATATTTTTGTACTGTATATATATGTGTATACATAAAATTTATAAAATTAAAATTCAATTTCAAAGCATTGTTTTTTTTTATTGTTTTCTTTATACTTAATTAAATTCGTTATTTTTTCTTTGAAATTTTTATTTTGGTTGCAATCGTAATGATATACACCTGGTACCTCTCGAAATAAAATTTTTGGTCTATATTATCATAATAGAAGTGTAAAAAACGATATCTAATTTATATTAAATTCCATTATTGTAATCCATATTTTACTTGTTAATAAAAATTATTATTACGATTTTATCACACGTACTGATAAAAATCACAATCAAGAATTCAATTTTTCCAAGCGAATAATCTCTTAATCTAATAATTGGAAAAACTTTCTTATCAGATTAAACATAGATTGTCATTTATGATAGTAAAAATAAAAATATTTATTTTATTAATATTCAGTGGCGATTAAATTTGCACTTTAATGAAAATCTGTGTTTCTCATTCATTAAAATCATTAAAGCATGTAATCAAATAATTCAAAAACAATAAATTATTGTTATTTATTATAATAACAATGATTGTTGTTATATAATAGTGGTATTATAATTAATAAATAATATTTCAATATACGGTATATATAATAGAACAATTAAATATTAAACTGTAATACAATAATAATTCATTAAAAACAATTATTAATTTAAATATATGAATTCAAATCTAATGATGATCAAAATTTATTTAAAACTTTTTATATTTTGAGATTGGTTGAAACGTGTAAATGAGCTGCCAAGTTAAAGATAGAGAGGGTAGAGGGTTAAATACTCTTCAACTTAAATCTGTCCAAGCTATCAAAACGAATGAACGAGAGGGAGAGAGAGAAAGAGAAAGAGAAAGAGAAAGAGAGAGAGAGAGAGAGAGAGAGAGAGAGAGAGAGAGAGAGAGAGAGAGAGAGAGAGAGAGAGAGAGAGAGAGAGAACTTCTTGCTCTGCTTCTTGCTCTGCATATCAATTAAGCAGTTATTCTGAGTTTTGTTTCGTGTCAAAATCTAATGCTAAAGATGATGATGGTTTTAATTCTTTAGGAGCTAAATAATATGTCATCGTTGTATTAAGGCCAAAACACTCAATGTCATCAGCTTAAAGTCCTAACTGATTATCCCTTGTTATTAAAATAAGACAAGTAGCAGCCAGTACTTTCCACACAAATGTAAAACAAAACACAGAGAAATTTAATTGCGTCAAAGTATCGCAAAAGAAAAATATTAGAATTTAGAGAAGAGAGAAAAGTAAAATATACGAGGAAATTAAATTATAGGAAAACTCAACGATTTAAAAAGAATCTTGAACTTTTATATTGGTTGTAATACTTGAAATATAATTTAACTTAGTTTAAAAACAATTTTATAATCAATTAAGATAAAAGATAAATGAGGTAAACGTTGAGGTAAATAAAACAAAATTAATCACTTGACTGTCATGAAATATGTTATAAACGTATACAATATTATTTTTAATTTGAAATATATTTTTCGTTCATATAATACATCAAAAGTAAGTTGTAAAAAAAAATATATATAATAAAGTTGTAGCAAAGTTTCATTTATAATTTTCAAATTTCTTTGTCATATTTTTTTATAATGTAATCCAAGCATATATAACGTATAACTGAAATATTATAAAATGATGCAGATTTTGTTGTTATATAAATGTATCATATTGTGGTATACAGTAGAGTAGAGCCAAGGCATGTATAGGTTGTTTGGCGCCACTCAAAAAAAAAAAAAAAAAAAAAAAATCTTATATGTACTTTCACATATATATAGCAAAAGAAATGCGTGTATCAAACTGTTTTCTATATTATTATGTATGAAGTATGATGTATAATAATATTCTGTGTATTGTAAAGAGAACTGAGGGTGAATATATTGGTTTCATCTGATATGACGTAAGTTACATATACGGGTGATTCTCCCCTTAAAATCTTCATAAGCTGCCAACTAAAAACTTTCTTCTGTAAAAATTTTCTTTAGCTGCAATATTTTTTGACAGACCATACTTTAATACTTTCAAACAGTCACTTCTGGAAAACATTGTTACGTTTTACTACAACATCATTTCAAGATCATGACACAATATAAAATAAAACACAATTTAGAAGATTGTGTTATACATTTTTTTCTCTCTTTCTTGTGTGAATGTGGACAAAATCAATAAAACGCAGAAAAACATTTAGTTTATAGATTTCAACATTTACCCTATCCCCTAAAAAATGGAATTGATATTTCAGAGATATAAATAAATGATGCAATAAGTTAGATAAAAAAAAAAAGCGAGATTTTTTTGTTCCTTTTCTTTGCGTAGATCATCTACGTCATAAAATAAAGAAAGAAGAGAACTTTTTCACAGTCCTGTGACTTTTACGAACCTATTTTAAGGACTTAGTTCATTTTTTTAGACAATCGATTTTTCAATAAAAATAAAACATTGTTCCTTTTTTTTTTTTTTTTTTTTTTTTTTTTTTTTTGTGCTAGAAATAGCAAGAAATTTAAGTATAAAATAGTAAACTGATAAAAAGTGAGAGATATGTGATCCTATTGTGCACAGAATGATCTTTTATCAAAGCTTCAGTTTCAATTTGTACAGGAGAGTGTAAAAAGAACAGATTTTATTTTGTAATATGAGCAATGATTTCAATGATCACGCATCACTATTTTCGTTAATTTTGACATTTTTATATATGTACTGTATATAAACCTGACCTTTAGAAAAGATAAAAACAAAATCACATAAAAAAAATAAATTTTGAAATTGTGAATAGTTTGATAGTTGAAATATTTAAATTAAATTAAACATTCCTTATGTAAATTTTTACTCCTTTATATATCCATTTTTAAAACAGACCAGAGCATTTTGAGGTATGATAAATGCAAATTTTTAGTCATAAAATAATTAACCAAGCAAGTTTCTTTTTTTTTTAATTAACCCTTTCATCTTCATCCAATTCTATTATTGAGCTACTATATAATGTACTATTTTCTTAATTATATGAAAGGTAAAGCTACTCTATTAAATGAGTAAATATAATAGAAATAAGTTCATAACTTTAGAAAGTGGGTTCATGTGAAAGAAGTTTATTTATACTATTCGTAGACAGACAGGCAGTTGTGAGTATATAAGTATATACGAGAGAGAGAGAGAGAGAGAGAGAGAGAGAGAGAGAGAGAGAGAGAGAGAGAGAGAGAGAGAGAGAGAGAGAGAGAGAGAGAGAGAGAGAGAGAGAGAGAGAGAGAGAGAGAGAGAGAGAGAGAGAGAGAGAGAGAGAGAGGGTCAGGTGCGGCCAAGTGGTATTCTATTTTGTAACCTCCTGGGAAGTTAGAACAACGACCGTGTATTGGAGAGAACATAGGCCATAGCTATAGCTGGCCTAGGCTGGCCTGGCCTGGGATATACTGGACTGACTGACTGCCTTGCTTGCTTGCTTCGTGGACTATACCACTCACCCACACCCTCGACTTACATATAACATTGCTAAACCCGGCTGCTTCATCTCTTGCGAGAGTCTCTAGGGTCTCTGAGATCTCACTGTGAACAAGTCTGTGGTGGTGGTGGTCCTCTTCTCTTTCTCTTCGTGAACGTGGTACCAACTTCTCACCCGCCAAGAGAATACTCTCAGTCAAAACCTACTCCTCACTAAAGTACAGTGTAAATGGAATTATACAAGTCTATAAGTTTCAACTCAACTACTCTTATATTATATAGGTATATAAATATATATATATATATATATATAATCGATTAGACAAAAACTCTTTAATTAAATATACTATCTCTCATGTTCTTGTTCAAGCATTCTAAAAAGTTTTTTTTTCTTTAGTATATGGGTAGTTTTATTTAACGGGAGTACATTTTAAAATAAGACAGAAAGAAGATGTAAGCTTGAGAATTATGATGAAATAAAATTTTATTACATTGACTGTAAGGAAAAAAAAAGTTCAAGCTCGAGCTACACACGACATATATGCAAATTCGTGTAATAAGAAAGAAGTTTAAAAAATTTGATTTCTTATTTTTACAGTTGTTGAATTAGTTCTTGTAATTTCTATATAAGAAGAATTACGTTGTTGTAGTTTGTAGTTTCTCTTTTTAATAATTTTATCATAAAATCATCTGGTATTTGAAATTATATGCACACGTGCAGAATAATACGACTCTTATTATGATTCCAACGATGCAGGAAGAACTATGAGGTAAAAACTATTGCACAAAAGAAATTTAAAAATGATTGCAAGCTCAACAAAGATGTGATTAACATTAGCGCAGAATATGAGAAGTAAACATATAAGAATTCCTGAACACAACAATCAAGTTACGTGAAGCAAATCAGTAATTTGCTTGGAAAACTGTAAAATAATGCAATGAAAATAAAAATAACAACGGAATGAAAGAAACATCAGGTAAAAAAATGTTAGATGGAAATATAGCTTTTTTGTACTCAGCAGTTTTTGCTTCATAATTTTCAATGGTTTTTAGTATAATTATTTGTTTTTAAATTTAAGATGAATTAGTCTAGACAAAAATATTAATTATTTCATCAAAGGAGTAAATTGTTCTAATTTTCAAAAGTTCAAAAAAATATTATTTTTGTTTGAAGTAGCAGAAACTGAAATTTTGTCTTTAAAGTTTAGCTTTAAGATACAAAGCGCATTTATATACATTGAAAATTTATAGGTTTTAACAACTATGATCTTAATTAATGGAGACTATACATACTATACATTGAAAATCATAATATTAGTGATTTTATACTAATCATCAGTTGTTGTTTTTTCTTTTCTTGTCTGCAAAACGTTTTATTATTTCATCTTTCATTAAATTTACTTGTTTGAAAACCATGCAAATATAATACATATTTTTTTCAAACTAGATCTATGAAAACTATTGTTTTTGCGACAATTTGAGCTTAACAAAAATAAATAAAACTATTTAAATATTCTAAAAAAAATGATGAAGATGAAGCAGAGAAGTATTTTAAAAAGCAATATAAAATGACATCGTACGTGAATCTTTAAATCATGTGTGCAGGAGTTCAAATCATTATTAACTTTTATTGCCGTAGAAAGTGATACGTGAGTCAGTGTTTACGACACTTTTAACTACAGAACGTAAAAAATAGGACGCTTTAATTTTTTTTAAGTAACAAGAGTGTTATAATTAAGTACTCAACCTAAATAAAAGAAAATAATTTTTATTATTTAAAATACAAAAGACATAAATATGGTACAAAAAGAGAAAAAAAAAACTTTATTGAATAACTTTTTATACATATATAAGATTATTGGATATAAGTGTAGCAAAGAGATAAATATATTTTAAGGCATGAAAGTTTTATTTTATAAAATGTATTATAATCCTGTCTTGCTAGTATTTTTGTTATTTTGGTGCGATAAGAAAGAGAGTTTGATTTATATGGTGTAACCTTTCTCTACTCCTGTGTGATACTATACTTTAGTGTATAGATTCAAACAGTAGAAAGCAAGCAAGCAAGCAAGCATAAGACAGGTCCTCCTGCTGCATCACTAGAAACATTCTTCAAGATGTCACACGACTTATCTACACCATCATTCCCTTGTTTAGTAGCTACCATCTCATGTTTTTAAAACACCATCTAAAATCTTCCATCTTCTCTTACTTTTTTTTTCTTTTCTTCTTCTTGCAATAATGTCTTTTTATACTTGTTACTGTGATACTTTTCAATAATGATTAAAAATTATATTACTTAAGGAATAATATATATTTCAATTTCAAAATGGTTCTTCTTAAAGCCCTTGTCAACTTAATTTTTTATCATTTAGAATACTAGATTGATAATTACCATACCTTATTATCCATGAATTAGACACCACCACGTTGATTTTGTATTTATTTTCATTTTAACGGTTATTTTATGCATCTGACGTCACAATGTACCGTCGCCAATCACAGTCACCGCTCTGACCATGTGATAAATTTAAGCCCCTCCCTCAAGTTCTTTGCACGCCATCACGGTCCTATCGGTACATTGTGACGTCAGACACGTGATAAAACCGTCAAAATGAAAATAAGTAAAAATAAATACAAAATCAACGTGGTGGTGTCTAATTCATGGATAATAAGGTATGGTAATTATCATTCTTGTATTCTAAATGATAAAAAAGTTAGTTGACAGGGGATTTAAGGAATAAAACATATTTCAATTTCAAAATGGTTCTTCTTAAAGCTTTTCGAAAGTAAATAGTTTAATTTCAATACACTTTTTTCTATTGTCGTTGTTACCATCTCTTTACGCTACTACCGTACCATATAACAGCTCTATTCATTTGTACTTTTATATTCCTTAACTACCTCTCCCTTCCATTTCTCTATCTCTAAAATAATAAATTTCTCTGCCTTTTTTCGTTTCAATTTTATGTGTTAATAATTTTGAAAAGAAACTCATTTAAAGGCTAATAATTTAATACTTTTTGTGAAACATTATCTTACAGTTTTTTTTTTTTTTTTTTTTTTTTTTTTTTGGAAAATCATTATTTTTTATTTTATCTCCAAAATAATATATTATTTTTTTAAAGAAACAGCAGAAATACTAAGAAAAGATAACAGTAATAGTTAGATGAAACACGTGGAAAAATCTTTTACTTTATAAGAAGTTAGTATTACGATATCAGAAACAAAATATATTTTGTTGAACTAAAAATTATTAACCTATATTTTTTATGTGCAATTTTCTGTAGAACAATGATCTAAATTTGTGATTTCTTGTATACTCACTTTCACTGAAGTAACATTATTGCGTAAAATTGTAAAGTGTTATAAATCATGCTTCTGTGTGTGTCAGTGATTACGATAGTATGTAAATCAATGATGTTATGTTGAAATGTTTAAAAAAAGACGAAGAAGAAGAAGTGTTAAAAGAAGCACAGCTCGGTATAGTTCGCTTGATTGCCTCTGAATACGTTGTCGTATCATAAAAGACAACTCAACTTCTTAAAAGTGGCATCACAAAGATTTAATTTAACTATTTTCTTATGTCTGTAAACGACAAATGACGTTAAATTTTAATTCCATATGCTTTTTAAGTAAAATTTAATGTTATTGTCTCTGTTGATTATTATTATTATTAAGACGACTGCTGTTTAAGCTATAAAATAATATATTAAAAACTTATTATAATTTTTGTTTAAAAATAAATTTTTGATAATTGTATTTTTTTAAACTAAAAAAAAAAAAAATGTAATAAATTTTGTTTGTAATTAACCGTGATAAAAAGTTTTATTTCTCCAAAAAACTCGTATTTTTTACAATACAAAAAATTAATGTCACAAAAGTAAAGTTTTGTGTTGTTAAAACAAACCCTCTCTCCATACTTTCAAATGTTGCTTTCAAGTGTATCAAAATATAAAGTTATTGCTTGTAACAGTAATTTTATGTTTGTGTGCTTGGATTTTATCGTTAAACATTTATTGGTAGTAAATAATATCAACAATAAGTTGTTTTTATTCTAGAGAAATGAAGTTAACTTGAAATTTTTGTTTTTTTATAATGCTACAAGTCAATGTTCAAAAAGATTAACAATTTAACAGTTAAATTAACTTATAAATTCTTATAATATCATAGCAGTTTTACAAAAATAGTGTAAATTTTTAATCTTAAATAATTGAAATAGCTCCATGTATTGCAATGCGCAATGATAACACACACAAAATTAAGAATTTCATCAATAAAGATTATAAATATTATTATAAATTACAAACCAATCTTTCGATGTGAGCACTATTTCTGATATGGAACGTAAAAATATATTTATAATTTATTGTTACTCGTAGAGACTATTTCGGCCTATACTTTATTTTAAAAAGTAAAAAATAAGCATATTATCATGTATTATAATACAAGGTTCACGTAACATTAGAAATAGAAGCTTGTTAGTATGGCTCATTTAAAATGCAAAAACTTTATGATTGGTGACAATTTTGTTGAAAAACTTTTATTTTAAATATTTAAATTAGACATAATATAAAATACATCATTTTTATAATAGCTATTTTTATTAAATTTTAATATTATTTAAATGTATATATATATATATATATATATATATATATATATATATATATATATATATATATATATATATTATAACTTAAAAAAAAATGATAAGCATGGAAAAATTATGTCGTAGTGAAATAGATAAAATAAAGTGACAAGAAATCGCGTGCTTGAAAAACAAAATACTAACACAGAGGCGCCTTCAGGACTTGTCACGTTCGTTAAGTTCCATATTAATTTGCATAATCGATGTATATATAATGTTGGAATATATCGCACTTCATACAGTAAATTACAATTCTAGATGTGAACTGTAATCATAATAGAACAAAAATAAACATCAGTTTGCGCAGTCTACCCATCACATCGCGGGCAATACGCCAAATTTATTATACAAACTCGGGAAATTTCTTATGACAAATATAATTTATATGACCTCAAAAAAAATCACTTTAAAGTAAAAAAAAAAAAAAAAAAAAAAAAATGAATGTGTCAACTTCTTAAATATAGTAGAAAATTAGTTATAATTACTTTTATAAATATCAATTATTTACATAATTTACAAAACTTAAGAATATTATTATAAAGTAATAAAATAAAATAAAATTAATTCAACAAGAACAGAATTTAATTTAATAATGTAATAAAAATAAAAATTATAATCAACTTAATTTATCTACAGTCCATTTATTCTTTAAAACTTGATTGAGTTGAAAGAAATTGACTACAACTAGCTATAATATTTTTCTTTTTCTTTTCTTTTTTTTTTTTTTCTTTTTTTTTTTCGTATTGGATTTTTTACAGTTATAAAATTTTCTACATTTTTTTTAGTAATTTCATTTTTCCTAATAGAAATTGTTTCTTCACTCTCTCTCTCTCTCTCTCTCTCTCCATGCTATTGTAGCTATAAAGTTACATATTGTAACGTATATTATATATGGAATAGCAGGCGTGGTGGCATATGGTATTGTGTTCAGAAGTAAAAGCTAAAGACATATAATTTTCGAATTAGCTCGCATGTTGCGAATCAGTAGAGAGAAATTGGATGGTAGAACTCACATGAGTGATTCTCTAATCGGATTTAGGACTCTCTCTCTCTCTCTCTCTCTACTTGGTGTGTATATGAGTTTGCTAGTTATATGGTGTATTATATAAACGAGTATAAAGAAAGTTCTCTATCATCAAGACTCTCTCTCTCTCTCTCTCTCTCTCTCTCTCTCTCTCTCTCTCTCTCTCTCTCTCTCTATATATATATATATATATATATATATATATATATATATATATATATATATATATATATATATATGAATGTGTGTGTGTGTGTGTGTGTGTGATGTTGTATGTAGACAATATTCATATAATAATATATCCTGACTATGAAGTAACTTATTATATGATGACAAAATACACTCTCAAGTTGTTATACTATTGCAATTTTAACCAAGTCATTTCACAGTAATTAAAATACACATACACATTCAAAACTATTTTCTTAAGTAATAAAACAGTTGTTTAAAACAATTATTATTTTAGTTACTCAACTAAAAGTTTTTAATAAAATTATATTACATAAAATGCTTTATTAAATCAATATTAATATTGCAGTAGCTATAAAACTGCAAGCAATCTGCTGAAGTACAATATGTTTGTAAGAATATGTTTTCAACCAAGTCATGCATAAAAATAATCAGTTCTATCATTTCTATAGAGTATGGTCTTCCTAGAGAGATTGTTAAAAGTACAAGAATTTGTCACCTTTTTGTTTTATTTACATGATTTACATGATGATGTGTTTTAAAACTCAATTTTTTATTTTGTTGAACGAGCCGTGTCGTGCTAGAAATCACGAGCTCGGTTCTCAGTATATGCAGCCTTTTCAGAAGTCGTGGTATGCACTACGAGTGCGCTCTCATCGTGTTCTCCGCACGTTGATACTCATGCGTATGTATGCCAGTGTGTCACAGGTTAAACGGTATAGGAGAGGTGTTTCAGCTTAACGGATCTATTCATGTCTCCGGCCAGTCCTGACAGTGGTGGTAGTGGCCCACACCATGATACAATGCCCACACTAAGTTGGAGGTATCTCAGGACGGTTCACAAATCCACCTCATCTCATTCAATTCTATTTAATCACACGTCTGACATAAAGAACTTTTTTTTTAATATTATTATTTTGTAACATAATTTAAAAACGGGTAATATTAATTTGGTTTCTCTCTTACTGAACAAATTTTTTAAAACACTTGTATAATATTAAAGTCATATGCGGCCTGTTTACTAGGAGCAATAAAAAGTATTATGCAATTATTTTTCATATGAATAATAATAATTATGTGCCTAAACAAATTGCACTTATAATAATTATAAACTTTTAAAATTATTGTGCCTTTGTTTTTATTTCTCTATAGGTACGATTCATCAAATCACTTTTGTTAGGTCACCTAAAGGAGTTAGAAATCCTACGAGCCTAGTATTTCTATGCATATATGCTATAGCTAGGAACTACTAAGCCGTTAGTTGACTTAACCGTAAGTTATTGCTTTGATGAATGGTACCTTTGCATACAAGATTTTTTAGTTTGTAAAAAATAGCAAGAAAAAAAAAAAATTGAAAATAAAGGAGTTAAGAGAACGAGTTTGTTTGTTTGAAAAGTATGGTGAACTCATTGTGTTGATTTTCTAATCAGAAGATTTACAGAAATCCTTTTAGTCAGATTGTTGTTGTTCTTGTCTTATTGAAAAAATAAATAATTCAATGTTAAATATAACTGAAAGATTAAATATTAAGATTCAACCTCATAGGAACTTCTCTAAATTCATTGAATCGTAATCTTGTTAGTATGAATATTTAATAAATATTATTATTATTATATTATATTGAATTCATATGATGGAGGAGCAGTGATGTGTGATATGGGAATGGTAAAAATAGAAACCACAACATTTGAACTTACTTAAAATTTTATTATTTTCATTTTTTTTTTTTTTTTTTTTTTTTTTGCATATATTTTTACTGGCATTTTATAGCTATTTACAATTAAATGATATATTATACTGTTATAAGATTGAAGCATGTAGCTTTAAACTGTTGCAAAGGATATCTCAAAGGAGTTTATATACAAACAAGAGGACGTATATAAATAATTCATTTTAAAATAAATATTTGTGTATATACAGTAAAATATAAATGTTAGTTTTGTCAAAGCTTAAAATTTGTATGTATATGTTTAAATCGTACTTGTGATCATTATATAAAATTTGTGTTCTCAAAAATCTGTCTAGTTTTATTGAGGTTTACAGGACGTACCTTTTTTATGCGCTGAGTTTATTTTGATAACTTAGCACAATTATATAACTATTTTGATTTTAATATTGTAGGATAAAATATGTTTAATAATTAATATTCGCATTATTTTTAGACACAGTATTATGATAAATATGTAAAGTAAGGCATTGATTAATTTAAAAACACAGATTTTTTTTTCTTTTTTGAAACATTTAGATGGCATAATATATTCATTTAACTTCTAGCAACTAATTTATCTTAGTTTTTATACTAAAAACTATAAAGCTAACCATTTGATATCGAAGATCCATTTCATATGTGGTCCATATTTACTATTCCTCGTTGAAACGTAGACGTGAGAAGTCTTCAAAGATAATGTTATCGTCATCATCAGCTTGGTCACGCTCAAGTGCTTGGGCCTTCTTCTTGGCTTGGTTCTTCTGCTCAGCCATTGATCCTGGGGCAGGGTGGAGCAACTTGAATGGCACGTCAGTCACGAGCTCACCACCAAGAGTTCCACAGTTCAACTTGACACGTATGGAGTACGAGATGACAATACCCATGGCCTCAGAGGGAGCCTTACCCTCGGCAACCAAAGTTGAGGAAGCCAAATTAACATCTTCATCTTTGAGATAACCATCAAGTGCAACACCATTTGAATCCTTGTTGTTGGCTGCATTAGGTGTTAAGTAAAAGACCTTGGTGAGAGAGGCTCCAGGAGTGACTGGACATCCCTCACGAGTCTCCAAACTAGCTACGTAACGAGAGAACTGAGCGTTTACCATCGTCACCTCACAGTGCTGAACCGCAAAAGCCTTAATGTTCTTAACTTGCTTGCGAGAATTGTTGCTAATTATAATATTAGCAGCAATTTTCTCTCCATGATAGTAAATCTCTTTGTCCAAAGTTACTTCCAGATTCAATTTTCCTTGAGATAAAGTGAAGCCCTTGCTAACCAGAGAACTTGGCAATCGACGACCACGGGATGGAGGTGCGTACTGTATTTTCTTAATACAGAGAGATACGGATGATCTTTTGTGTCCTTTGTCTTGAGCATTTTCAGCCACGTAAGTGCGCACACAATACTCTACACCAAGAGGTTTAACATTATCTTCTGTGCTGTTTTGTATAGTTACAGAAGAGGGAGCGGCATCAGGGAAACAAAAGGTAAAAGGATAAGCAGTTGCTCCGAATTTTTCGATAAGACGTTCTTGAATAGGAGTCAATTCTTGCTTAGAATTTTTACCAGCAGGTACGACTTGTTCATTGAGCAGTGTCATCTCTTTGCTGAACTTGACTCCCATAACCTCATCCTCCTCACGACCATAGCGGTACGTGGTACTAAGTTGTCCATAGACTTTCCGGCCTTTGAGGTATTCATTATCAACGACAATTACTCCATCAATAGGGTCAGTGTGATCGATATGGTCTACGAAGTCACGTTTACCCAAGTAAACAGTGACTTTACCATTCGGAGTAGTTTTCTTGAATACCTTTACGGCAACCACATAAGCAAGAGAAAGAATTGGTAACATGGAGCGTTGTCTGTGTGTTTGGTGAACTTTAGGTTAGAAACTTGAGTGATGTTAGATCTCACGACACAATATAGAAAATGAAGACTAGTGTAAGTCAAACGACTGTTGGATTTCATAAAATTGTCTGTGCTTATATACTCAAAACCCTACAGTAAAATTGAATTCCCCTCTCTTAATCAAATAATACATATATGGAGTATATCAAATTGTATTAAAAAAGTGGAAGAAAGCTATATATTGAGAAGACAAATAAATGCACTCAAGGTACTATTTTTTTGCCATGCAAGCAATAGTTCTACAAATATTTATTTATAGTAACGTATTACGTACATATTTTTTAAAACAATATTTTAATATTATTTATTTTTATTACAACAACAAGAGAAAAATTAGGATATAAATATTTACTGATTGGCTTAGTAAGAAATGTAATTTCAATTACCAAAACACGCTCTTATGCATGGTATCGATTGAAACCGTGAAAGTGTATAACAGAAAGTGAAAAATGATGACGCAACTTACGTGTTTACGTTCAGTGTTTGGTATATTTTTTTAGAGAGAGAGAAAGAGAGAGAGAGAGAGAGAGAGAGAGAGAGAGAGAGAGAGAGAGAGAGAGAGCGTGGTTAAGAATTCAGCGATTCATCACATTCATTACTAGATATTTTTAATGAAATCACACAATGAATAAAGTCATAAGGTAAACAATTCCCATTATTATTATTACTAATCTAATGTAACTCTACATTCTATATAATAATGATTACAATAATATGTAAAATGATTTACATGCAAGACTAAAATTTATGACTGATTAAAAGAGATAAATAAGGATCGATCTTAGTTTAAACAAACTTTATGGTATAAAGTAGCTACATACTGAGGTGTATGACGTTTGTAGTTATAACGCGCCTATATACTATACCTCACTAATCAAACAAGCTAAATCTTGTTTGACAAACATACACGCACAATACCAGGATGCTTTATGTTTTCATCGATTGTTATAAATGTACATAAATTATTTTCTATATATAGATATATATACTATATATAATAAAATTATCTTTGACTATATATGTAACTAACTAACTAACTAAGATATATGCTTTCTCCAATTTTGAATCATGCATACATTCATAAATTATAGCAATGTTAGGTATAATGTAAACAGGCATAATGATTTTTGTTATAATAATTTATTCAAAATAATATTAAATTATTTTAGCTTGGTGCTGACAAATGTATATAATAAAAAGTTCAAATCGTAAAACGTATTTGACAATTAAGATTCTATTGGAGTCGAGTACTTTAAATTTAAATTTGATATCTTCAAATATTATGTACACTGTCATAGAAAATTTTATTCTTAATCCTTTACTCTAAGAAGTCAAAAGAGTAAAATTGTATATGACAGTGTGTGTACATCAAACTTACAAAAGGCTAAAGAAGGTCTTAAAACTCTAATTTACTGCTCGATCTAACTAAGAGTTTATTTCTGAGTTGTGGATTTAAGTTTTTCCGTGGCTATAAGATTAATATAATTATGGGAGAAAATAAGCTTACCAATTTAAACTTTAAATAACGCGTTGAATTGGAATAATACATGTTATATTTTTATAATATGGAGTAAAATCTAATGCGGATTTCACAGACTTAAAAATATTTTAAAGAACGCAATTATCAAAAGGGATTTAGACACAAAAATTAAGCAGAGCGTTCTACACTTTAATATATAAATGCAGGTGAAAAAAGTCTTATTTTCTCTGATAAATTATGAATTTGCTCTGATTTAGGCAACGAAATTTACAGTACATTTACATAATAACTATTCAATAAAAACTTTAAATAAAATTTTATTTTTACATTAATTTAAAAAAAAAAACTATAGTGCTTGGGTGGTAAAAAAATTCTGAAAATAGCTTCTCTCTCTCTCTTTCTCTCTCTCTCTCTGTAATAGTCCATTTCATTACTTTTTATAATTATAATTTTTTTAATACCATCATGTTTTTTGTATAATGTAACAAATAAATGTATATATATTTAAATTAATATTGTATAAGCCTGGTATACATGAATTTTTTTGCTTGTGATTTAAAAAGAGATTATTAATGTGTTCATTTTACAAACCTAGTACCTTAAAAAAACTAAAGCAAAATATTATGTTCAATTTTATGAGAATATTAATATAGAAACAAGAAACTTTTTTTAATGATCTTTTATTACTTCCATAATTTTTTGTAACGGCGCTTTTATAAGTAAAAGCAAGAATAAGTATATAATATAACTTTGTTGAAAAATAAAGAATATAGAGCTAAATATTCACTTAATTATTCTTTGCTTTATTTTTCAATTAATATTTTAATACAAATGCTTATTATTTAAAATTAAACATAAAAATGTTTAATTTTATATATACATGAAAACTTCAACATGATTTCCAGCTTGATTGATAAAGCTTGTATGCATATAAGTCTGGAAATGAATTGAGTTGACTTTGCCGGACGAGGAATTTGGTTCAGCAATGTATATAGCGCGACCAACGTTCCTCATCTCCAACGGGAAAATTGAGATAATGGGAAATGTATCCGCAGAGACTCGCTACACTACCGAGAAACTCTGTGTTGTTACTTGAATTTTTTTTTTTTTTTTTTTTTTTGTACTTCCCTTGCGTATTATAAGAAGCTAAAATGTTTTCCAACGTTTGTCTGGCCCCTTTTTTTAATAAAGAAAAATACTATTCTTGAATGTTTTCTCTCTCTCTCTCTCTCTCTCTCTCTCTCTCTCTCTCTCTCTCTCTCTCTCTCTACTATTTATATTTTTCAATTTGAATATTGGCCTACTTTTTTATGCAATATAAACCTTGAATCTCCCAAGAGAAATTATTTTATAAGTTAAACGATTAAAATACATTTCACACTCCCTTTTGTATGGCTTAAATACCTGCAATATTAATTCACAGAAAACCTAGCTAAAATTATGTCTTACGTCAGAAAAAACAAAACAATAAATACACATCCTTATCTAAATTTATTTGTATTTTGTAACAGTAATGTATAAATTTTGTTGTGGTATGCAACTAATACGTTTTTTTTTTGTGCAATTCAAAAAAAGAAGAAATAAAATCAAATTTCGGAGCAATATTTGTCATTTTTGATTAATTGAGTTTGATTTTCAGTTTTATACTGCATAAAAAAGTTTAAACAAATATGAAAACTTTCTACACAACTAAACATTTAAAAGTTCTATCATAAAAATGTATTATGTTGTTGTTGTGCATATATTCATGATTCTTATTTTTGTTGCCTGCAATTGTATAAACTCTGAGCTTTGCTCGTTTTACAGCAATAGTCATAAAGGCAGCCGAGTATGACCCGAAACACATTTTCCCTGGAGTGCCTCATGCTTTTGCCGTATGTTTTTGCTATGAGTTGAGCACAGAAGAGAGAGAGAGAGAGAGAGAGAGAGAGAGAGAGAGAGAGAGAGAGAGAGAGAGAGAGAGAGAGAGAGAGAGAGAGAGAGAGAGAGGCACCATCAGGAGCTAGCATAGCAATGTAATGGCGCTATGAATTGTGCCGACATTATGTACCTGCTAGATACTTATTGCATCAGACCCCAACGTCATTTTATTTTAGCATAACAATTGTCTCGCTTTACTGTGCATGCATAAACATATTGCTCTCTCATAATTCTATACTAACTACAACGTTTAGTATAATTAAGAATGAGAATGTTTGGTTTTATTAATCGTCATACGCAAATATTTAAAGCAAGTACCTATAAACTACTGAATCAAAGTTTTATTTTATCAACTCATGACTATGCAAGCCCCGTATGGTCACCTTGTCAGATTAATAAAACTCAAATATTGGAATCTATACAATGAAAATTTGTTAGAAATTTTCAGGTAAAATCAAAGGAGGAATATAATAGTGATAATTATGCACAAACCTGTACCAGCATGAATATATTAACACTTGAAAAAAGACGTAATTTAAATGACATTGTTTTTCTCCAAAAAAATACTATGCAATCAAGTTGATGATTCACTGTCTGTATCCCAAATTAACTTTCACGTCCCTAAAAAAATGTTAAGAAATCAACCTATTTTTAGCATTCCTACTTGTACTAACGATGTGATTAAAAACTCCTTTATAACAAGATCTATAACATTATGTAATGACTTAAACATTGATATCTTCAATGATTCCTTGTAATACAATAAAAAAAATTGTATAATAGGAATGTTGAAAAGCGATGATTATGCTATTAATACATAATCTGTAGTCCAAATTTAAAGTACATGTGCATGCGTGTTATTTTTACTTTAATTAATTGTAATTCATAGATTATTTGTACTGAGTGTTCCACCAATGTATTGGGTGCAAGCCTGTTTTTGTTTGACAAATAAATAAATACTCATTCAAACATGTATAACAATATGGAAATTATAATAAAGTATTATTTTAATATTTTAGAAAACATTTCTATAAATCACTTTCCTTCTAGTGAAGGGTACCATGCAAGCGAATAAATTCAAATTCAAAAGATGTTTATTCATTTCTATCTCTTTCAATCATACGATATACAATCATACGTACGTACAAAAGAAATCAATGTTCGGCATTGCTTTTAAAATAAAAACCTAACCAAGTTTCTCTACGGCACATGAATATAAAAAAAGTGGTTTCTAAAATGACAATCGTGAGTTTTGTAGATTTGCACAACAATCTTCTATATGATACAATTTTAGTCACTTAAATATATAATGATTGACGGTTAAAATTAAATTTTTAATACTTTAAGTTTTAATTTAATCTAATTAAAAGTTACCTTATACAATAACGTAATTGTCCTTCCGTATGGCTCAGAGTGAATATAATTAAACACTTTATCTTTTCTTGCAAATAATATCAAGCTATACTTTTTTTGTTTTGCTTCAAATTTATTATAATATACTATACTCAAGTTTATAATATGATATACATAAAGAAATATTTTAATTAAAATCTGTATTCTTTATATAAATATTTTTTATTACTTTGTTTTACAAAGTTAGTGTAACATGATAATATAGGTTGTTGTACTTCACCTGTAAAATGAGAAGTCAAAAGAGAACACAAAAAAAAAAAAAAAGAAGAAGAAGAAAAAGCAGGAAAAAAAAAACTTGTAACAATTTTTTTTTTTTTTTTTTTTTTTATCAACACAAAGAAGAGGCTCCTGTAGATATACATTACCTTTCAGAGATGAGCTTAACTGCTAATGTATTGCTACAAAGTGCAAACTTAATTGTATTTGAATTGTTAATTAAGGGTCTGTGTTTCATTTTAATATATATCTAAAGAAAATATATTATAATATAAAAGAAAGAATAATATATTTTTAATGTGTCACCAAAGTTCTTTTAATACTATATAATATGCTTCTTTAATTACATTATAGTTTCACATGTCTGATTTAAATTAATATACTTTCTTTTCCTTTTTTTAAGTATTCTTTATATTTTCATTTTAAAAAGAAGTAATTTGATTACGTCTTTTTTTTTTAAAGCTATAAAAATAATGTTCTTTATTCTGGTTGAATTTTTGTTATACAACGAATTTTCTCGTTTTTATTATTAGTGTAGAATTAGTGCTGCGGTTAATTTAATTTTAAGCTTTTTAATAGATATTTTTTTTACCTCATATAAGTGTAAAAAGGTAATAAGAATAATTAGACATTACATCATTAGGCATATACGTACCGCACAATATGAGACTGTGTGCTACGTTTAATTAAAAAGTGATTTTACGCTCTTGCTTTCAAATTTATCTTTTATTATATAATAAATGTTAAATGCTATTTAATTAGTGAGCACTTTTATCATTATTATTTTATTTTTGGTAAATTTTTGTTGACACCGGAAATAATTATACATTTCATGGAAAATACGTGAATAAATTTTTTGTTATAATAAATTGAGAGGTTTTTATTATGAAAAAAAAAAAAAAAAGAAAAAAGAAATGTGTGCTGTACAGTATATGTAATAGTGCACAAATAATAGTTTAGATGAAAAGAGAAGATTGAGAGAGAGAGAGAGAGAGAGAGAGAATGGGTCCCAGGTCACCAGAGGGGCAGTTGACTTCAGGCTGAAGTGAAACAGTTCCCTAGATTGTCGTTGTTATATACTTCTCGACCTTAAGGCAGACCAAAAGACAGGAGCAAGTTTTGTAAGGGTGAGTGGGTGTGAGTACTCATAGAGTGTGCCAAAGAGAACAAGAAGAGGGTCCTTATATATCGCGCAGATTTAGTATCTCTGCAGCGCAAGAGAAGGAAGGAGTAGTGTTCACTCTCTCTCTCTCTCTCTCTCTCTCTCTCTCTCTCTCTCTCTCTCTCTCTCTCTCTCTCTCTCTCTCTCTCTCTCTCTCTCTCTGTGTTGCTGCACCGACGTGAGCATAACAATGAGACACCAGGGACTCGTAACAACAATAACATTCACCAAATCTTCATTCTTTAACTTAATGTCAACTTATATTGTATTGATGCTAATAAAGGAAAGTCTCTCTAGGCACTTTAGTATCTTTTTTTATATGATAGCTTTAAAACAATTTCCTAGTTATATATTAATTTTGATTAATTGTACTTTAACATCAACGTTATACGTAAATTTGAAACTTTTAAAAATTTATTACAAATATAATGTGACGTTATTTAAGTGATATCATTTATTTTATAATGTGACATGAATTTCAATTTGTATAAAGATTTCATAACTTTGAAAAATAATAAATTGTGGTTTCTCCATGTTTATTAATATAAAATAGTTATTGGCAAAATAAAAATAAATTTTAATTTATTACAAAAGTGACTGCAAAAGTAAGTCTCAGAAAGCAGCCTCAGCTTGATGATATTATTTACGCCGTCGCCAATTTTTTTTTTTTTTTTTTTTTTTTAGCGTTCACTGGGGAGAAAGCAGCAAGAGAACGATGAAAAAAAAAAGAGTAAATAAGTCTAAGAACTAAAAGACAAAATTCCATTCTTATTAACTTCCTGCTGAGTTAACAATAAAGACGTGTAAAACTCGTGTATTTGCTTCTTACGTAAGCAGAAGGATTTACATTGCACGTCAGCAAACTACATACACTTCAAAATCTAGACCTTTTGCAAACGCAGAATATTACTTTTTGCTCTTTTTATCTTTCTTTTGATTATTATTAGTAAGAAATTATATCACATGAAGAAACCCCTTTTAAAATCTTTAATATTTTTCATATTTAATGAGAAATATTCTACATTTACATTTATGTACAAAAATTCTATTATATAGTATTTATTAACTCATTATATATATATATAATGAGTTCCACAAGCAGAACAGTCTTGTGAGGGGTAGTGAAATTTAACTGAAAAACAATGCTCATCTAAATAAATTGCAACAAAGTATAATACGAATCTTTAATAAGCTATGAAACGTAATAAAAACATTTAAAATTTATCTATATCATACATTCTTGTATTTAATAGTAAATAGAAATGAAATATAATCAAGTAAAAGAGCAGAGAGAGAGAGAGAGAGATTACTGAAAAAGCTACATACTATAATGCAACTCTCAAAAAAATCTCTTAAAATAAATTTTACTGTAGCTTGATAGAAGAACTTCATTAACATTTTTTTTTAATGTAAAAGCGTAAACAATAGGAATGATAATAAAATAACTTGAGTAATATGGTAAACAATTAAGTTAACTGTCTGTCTTGTCATGTCTTGTTCTCGTGGAGACAAGGAGGCAACGACAATCTACGGTACAAGGGGGTAGAGAGAGAGAGAGAATCTTATTTAGTTGTATGCTTGCGAAGTTATTTTTCCATCTTGATGTAATTAAATCTTAATTAGAATGTCATCTCTCAAGTATAGTAAGCGAGAATCTTTCATAAGGAAATTCAAGAGATAAAATTAGAATTCACAAGTTTTATAAAATATAATATTATATATGATATATAAAAATATATGAAATAAGATGAAATTCTTTGAAGTATGTTATATTTATATAAATAATTTTTTTTAAAGTTAAAATTTCATACCTGCTCTACTGACTGAATAAGTATAAACATCTTTTCACTAAAATTTAATATTCACATTTTTATCCAACAGTTTTTATTTAGATATATTTTATTAACTTTTTTTTTTCTTAGAGTAAGTGATACAAAAAATGAACTCACTGAAATCATACTTTTATAAAATACTATAAATATATTCTGTTTTTAAATATAAAATTACATGAAGTATTTATTATATAATTTTTGTATAGTCTAGTAAATCTACGGCTTTTTATATTTTTTATTAGTTTTCATGTCAGCTAGTAATCTTGAAGTGACACAAATAGTGGAGTCAGCTAGTGCAGTGGGTAATTTTGACCCAAGGTTGTGGGGATACGGTACTACTGCTTCTTTTTGTTCGACCATCTATCATAGACCAAAATACTAAACTATAGAGTCTATACTAGAACTTATTTAAGTCATTTAGCTGGAATATCATATTAGTTCTTAATTCATAGTAGTTTTCTTATGTGGGGAACTTCAAGTTTTTGTCACATTTAATATATTAGTCTCTACGCCAAGTTTGTGCACCAGAATCACAATTACGTTTCAATATTGAACGCAAGTGACCCTCACTCAACTTAGCGTCTTGTCTAGTCTAGTTATATTACCAACTTTTAAGTTTTTTTTTTTATATAAAAAATAAGCTTTATATATAACGGGTCAGCCAGCTTGAGAAAATAAGAAGCCAAGTAAGAAGACACAAAGTCCTATATATATATATATATATATATATATATATATATATATATATATATATATATATATATATATATATATATATATATATATATATATATATATATATATATATATACGTATTGTAAGTATACACTACAACACAAAGTAAGTTTAAACTGATATTTTCATTGTAAGAAAATGTAACTTGTTGTGTTGGGTTTTTCTTGTGTGTTGTTAGCTTGATTGCAGCAAGAAAACAGTACAAGTTGTGTAATTTGAAACTCATACTCTTGTCTTTATTTTAGTAAAAATAATAATAACATACTACTAAAGCAGTGTGTCTATATATATAATACCTCGTTAACGAAGATTATTACATATTTTTGATAAAGATTAAAAAATCATAAACATAGATAGATTTTATTATTATTATTTGAACGTTATGAACAAGTAAAAAAAAAAACTCTTTGTTCAGTTCTTTTCTTCAGATTTCTCCAATTTTCTTTTTATTCAAATATTTTTTATCAAAGGAATTTCATTTCAAAAATGAAAAATAAGAAATATATAATGTTTTATTTTATAAAATTTGTGCTTAAAGGTGTATCAATGTGGAATTATTGGTTAGAAAATATAAAAATATTTTATCATATTTTTTAAGTATTTTCTTTGTATCTTCTTTAATGCGTACTAGGTTATAGGTGTAAATAAAACCTGCTATTACTATTTTATATTTTTATGTTAGAATGCATGTCAAGGCGGCTAAAAGTTTATTTCTCTTTTTGCAGAACACACACATTGAAAATTTGTGGCTGAAGGAACAATAAATATTTTTATGATTTCTAAGACAATGGTTAAAAGCGTGAGAGATAGTACGGTCAGTCGGCAAACGACAAAATGAAAACCTTTGACTTTTGGAAATAAAGCAAAACTGTTATTGTTGTTTAAACAGTTTCTAGAAAAGAGAAAAAGTAATTAATTTCCGATTTAATTTTATCTTTTTGGCACTTTAAAGTTGAAAAGTTATTAAATAAAATAACTATGGCTTACAAAAATTGAAGTAAAACTTTTTAATATTATTGAAGTTGTAAAAGTTTACGTTAGCTATAAGAATAATTAAGGAAACGTGAGATTTTGGCTTTTATGTCTAAAATTTGTTAATTATCTTTTTCAAGGAATGCAAACAATATATAATATTAGTTTTATAAACCACAAAAATGAAAAGAAATAATAAAATATGAAATGCCTTTTCTCGTATATATTTCTATTCTGTACTCTATTTTTATAATACCGTCATCAGAGTGTTATAGAAAAGTTGAAGGAAGCGTTCACGAAGAAACCAATAACCGGCATGACAAGAGATTTCCGCTCGGTCGGTTTGTGGAGTAGCCCGAGGTCTACGTTTATATAGAAAAGTGCATCTTTTCTC
This sequence comes from Ecdyonurus torrentis, assembly GCA_949318235.1. NCBI lineage: Eukaryota > Metazoa > Arthropoda > Insecta > Ephemeroptera > Heptageniidae > Ecdyonurus > Ecdyonurus torrentis. The sequence continues at coordinate 4,531,706 of OX439128.1, read as the reverse complement.
ACTCGTTCGCTTTCTTGCCCACTTGACTTGCCGATATGTGAGTTTATAAGGGTGGCGCCACCACAAGAAATACGTGTAACGTAGGGTACGTAAGCACCATTTCCTTCATTTCTATCAACCATCGTCAATCTCAACCTTTTACTGTCATTTCAACATATCTCCTCTGTTGTCATGCCAAAAATGTCAATATAATGTCAAGAAATAAATTGACTCTAACTTTTTTGAACAGTAAACTGTGGCGATATCATTATTAAATTAAGATAATAAAAATACTAGTTATACTATATGGTTTCCATTCTGTGTTAAATTATTTATAAATTTATATTTACATTTTTGCTTAAATACACATTTTATTTAGTTTTGTTTTCCTCTTATTTTAAATTATAATGAAAGCTGCTTGTGGACTCTGTATAACTAAATAAATAATTAGAATTTGCTAAACTCTTTCATATATAGTATAAAAGATTAGTTATATTATATTGTTTAAAAAAAAAAGTAAAGTAATATTTTTAAAGCATGAACAAGGTATTAATGGTAATATAAAAAAAAGTTTAAGATTTAAAAAAAAAATTACTATAAAATTATATTAAAAGATATATACCCTAATACCTACTGTCAAGATTTTAAACCCCTATTTAACATGTAATCACCATAATGGAGGAAGGGGTTGAAAGCTTTTGATGAAAATGGTAAAGTCATGAACTTGAAGTTAAAATTTATTCAATTACAAAAGTTTAAAAAAATGTTTTACAGAAATAAAAATGATTTTTAACATTTTTTTTTTTTTTTTTTTTTTTTTTACATAACAACGTTGTTTGTTCAATAATTTTTTATTATGCCAAGTAAAGTGGTTATATACACTCAACATTACATGCTGAAATGCCGCTAAAAGTCGCACTGAAAACACGAGTTAAATTAATAAAATTTTATGTCTCACCCATTCAGAATATAATATATATATTTTTTTGTTACATTAGCATAAAAACCTCATATTAAAAGGAAATTATATTTTATAACATTCACATATACAATCTACAAAAAAAGTAACAAAAACTATAGTAATTACATTATTGATTTATAATTCTATTGAATCAGAAGTTTAAAATAAAACAAAAAAAATTGTATAAGGTTTATAATTTTGTTAAAAATTACATTTTTTTTATTTAGTTTCTTAGTAAGTAATTTTATATAAAAAAGTCTTTATTATTTTTTTTAAGTGCAAAACTTGTTTATTATTATTATTATAAATTTTGTTAAAGGAATAGACCAGAGAAAAACATAAGCATTTATATCACAAAACACTTGATGGGTTTTACATAAATAACTTTAGTTTGTCTCAAAACCCAACAGTAGTAGTGATCAGAAAGTTCAATTTATGCAACCCGCACAACATTTTTATACTAATTTTTGCATGTTTCTGACGTCATAAACATGAATTTTCACGCAAATCGCATACTTTACAGAATTTTCACGCTCTCTCGTGGGGCTACATTAACATTCTGGTAAAAATTGTCATCAGTTTTGAAGATCCCATTTCATGTTTAATCATTAAAAAGTTCATGTTGTTTTATGTGGTCTATGGCTTTAAATAAAGCTCTTGTTAGGTTCTGTATTTGAAATAACGTGAATTATAATCCTTTTTTTATCGTTACTTGATGTATGTGTAAAAAAAAAAAAAAGAAAGAAAGAAAGAAAAAAAAGTTAAATATTGGATTTAATATTATGGCTTCAAACTCAATATTTAATAAAAATTGGCAATAAATAAGAATTTTGTAACGATTAAAAAAATATATATCTTATACTTTGGTAACTTTAATCAATAAATACGAAATTCTACATAATTTACTAAAATGTATGTATTAAATTTCAAAACAAAAAATTATTATTGTTATTATTTTCTTAGTAAATAAATGAAAGATAAATTTAGATAATTTATCAATAACAATTTTTTTTACTTAAACAAAAAATGGTTATAAAAATTAGTGCTAATATTAAATTTTTTTTTTTTTTTTTTATAAAAATACAGTAACCAATTAACTGCTGTTTAAAATGATGTATTGTATCTTGCTAATAAGCTAAGCAAAAAAAAAAAAAAAAAAAAAAAAAAAAAGTTAAATATGGTGAATATTGATTTACATTGACTAGGAGATATTTGACCACCACCACCAGAGTATAGGAACCGTCACTTGATGTGGTCTCGAGGTAAATAGAGTAGAGTGAGTGAGTACTTAGCAGTAGGAAATCAATGAATCATGCAGAGGAGGGAGGAGGAAGACATTTGGCTCGGGTCGTTGTGGCGCCTATACATGATGCTTTTGCCTCAATGATAGATGATACTAAGCCTTTTGACCGGTCACAACCCCACTGTTATTATGCCAACCATAGCTTTGTCTATTTTGTAAATTCTATAGGGTATAACATCTTGTTGTTATTTACTAACGTTTGTACGTTTAATTATTATTAAAATAAGAATTATATTTGCGTCATTTAGTTGCAAAAGCAGACTTTTTCTTCTCTCTCTCTCTCTCTCTCTCTCATTGAGTTTAAAATCTGTTCTGGAGTTTTATTGCAAATCAGATGAAATTCCTTAATTATTTATGTAATTAACCTTTGACCTTAGAATTAAAGCAACATTTTTAAATTTAAAGTTTTGATGTTAGTCGAATAGTAGCAATTTAATGCGAAGGCTTACGTCTTTCTACATATTTTGTTCAACCCACGAGCAAATCAAGGTGTCGTATTCATATAGTTCCTGATATCAAAAGAAAAACCATATTATAAAGAATATTATGGTGAGGTTTATTTAATTGTAATTAAAAAACCTGCAGGGTTGATTTATAGTATCAGGGTAAAATTAAATTTATTAGGTTAGTATTATACTTTTAAGAAACTACTCCTGAATTAAGTGAATTATAAGTTTCTTAGTGGGAATTTTAATTGATGATAAGTTTCAGCTCTATGACCGTGCAAAGCCCGATGATTTTCAGAAATCAATAAATTTAAATAATTATTAATTGAGCTTAGATTAGAATCAACAATTTTTAGTATCATAGTGCTTAAATCATGAAAATTTGCATAATTGTAAAATTATAAATTATCACTCTTCTCTAAAAATTGAAATTGATTGTCTGTTTTTGCACGTGATAGACTTTTTATGGACGGAGATAATATTTAACGTTGGAATATTTTTTATTAGTGTATAAAATAGACATCAGTATTTGTCCAGCCAAGTTTATGATGTTTCTGAAGTAGCTGGTGTGTATACGTATCAATAATCAGTATGTACACGGACAAAAATTACTACCTACAGGATATACATGAATCCTGTATTTTGCAATAGGTACACTTTAATTTGGAACAGGTAGTTATAAACTACAGTATCACTTAATCTAAGTGAGTTGCACCTTTATTGTAGAATATTGCACTTGCATGAGGTATTATTGTTGTATAATAATACGTGAGTTCTAGGTTATATAATCTACCTATTACATTTTTAGTGTCGTTTTTTTTTTTTTTTTTTTTTTTTTTTTTTTTTTTTTTTTTGCGTGTAGTAGATTTTGTAATTCTTTTATAATCATATTTTTTCATACTATACCTAAGAGAGCAAATAAAACAATATTACACTTATCATTACACTTATTAATACTTTAAATATATATATATTATATATTTACTCGTATATTAGATTGCAAACTATTAATATACTTCAATAAATGCGTAAATATGCGAATGTAATTGTTTGTGACTATAAAGAAGAAATAAAAAACAAACATAATATCAGTTTATAACAAATCAAAAAAATTATAAAAGTAAACGTTTGATTTTTTTTAAAACTATATCACAAATAAATGATAATATTATGTTACGTCAATAAAAGTCATGTACAAGTACAAGTATATAAATAACCTGTATAATAAAAGCAAAATAACCATTTCAGGTTTATTAATATAAAGCTAAATCCATTCATATTTGTTTTGAAATGTTCAATTGCATGCTTTCAAATAATGATAACAAAGCTCTCCATTGTTTTGTGTTGTTTTATGTGAGTACCTTTCATGTTGGTTGAGTAACCTTTTTTTTTTTTTTTTTTTTTTTTTTACTTTTAATGAAGCACATGGCTCACATTTTCATAACTTATTTTATGCAACTGTAATGAAGGATTATATCTGCTGACATTTATATATGAAAATCTCTGTTATTTATATATTAATGTATGTAATATTATACATACATACATACATATAACAAACATTATTACGTAAGCTGCAATGTCAAAGGTAAACAAGATTTTCCTGCATCACTTGCAATATTCACGTATAATTCAACATGATATAAGTTTTTACTCTCTTTCATCTTTACTATGTTTGTAGGTGGTACACAAACATTGTGTACTTCACATCATATTAATACGGAATTAGAGCATATCATTGCAATAGCATTATCAAACTGTATACTATATAATACTAAATTCAATATTTGTACAGTGGTATATATATAATCCAAGTGTTGGAATTATTTTCTGTAATACTGCAACTTACTACAAGTTTCTCTTTTGCACATTATGATTATTTTGTATAAATAATGTTAAGAATATAAACACTTAATTAACTATGTTTAAATATTAATAAAAAAAATGTAACATAAATAAACTGTATTTATTTATTAGTATTTAAAGGCGTAGAACACCTTGAACAAAAAAGTTGTGTAATATCCTAACAAACCTGAAAATCAACGTTGATTTGACCTGAGTCATTGATTTCTAATTTATTTTCCATTTACAAAATGACACTGGCGGTCACTGACGTCACAGTTTGCCCGGTTTACGCGCGCGTAGACCAGGCGAGTTGTGACGTCAGTGACCGCCAGTGTCATTTTGTAAATGGAAAATAAATTATAAATCAATGACTCCGGCCAAATCAATGTTGATTTTCAGGTTTGTTAGGATATTACGCCACTTTTTTGTTCAAGGTGTTCTACGCCTTTAAGTATATAATATGCCATTAAAAACTTTTACGTGGTAAAAAAATTTAACACATAAAAAATTGAAGTAATGCATTTAAGCTTTATTTTAAGTACAAAAAATACTTTACTTCTGTTATATTGTTGCCTTTGTTGAATTTAAACTCTATTATTACATAATGATAGAAGTGGTACAGTGTCTCTGTAGAATTATTACTTACTGTACTGTACTGGGGCTTGCAAACTCGAGAACCCGTTTCCAGAACTAATCCGTGTTTTGAATAAGTCGAAGTAACTTTTATACTTAAAATTATCAGATGTTCTATATTATTCAGCACACGTCAGTTGATGAAGAGAGTTAATTACACGTCGGACACCCATCCGGGTATTGGACATGTTCAACGTGGCTTAACTTTAGTGATCTAACTAATATAAGTATATAATATACATTTATATTCTTCACGTTTGAATTAACTCTGCCACCATTGGGAGTATCCTGCAGGGTAGGCAACAAGCTTGACGCACTAAGATGAGCGCCCATATAAATAGCACACGAGTTAATGAAAAACTCATGATAACTTCATCTGCATGTAAACTAAAGAATTTTTTTTCGTTTATATCATTTAGAAAAATGTATCTGACAGTTAAATAAAAACATTTATAACCATTAGTAATAATAAATATATTTTATATAATATAACATTATTTTGTGCCATGTTTTATTTTTATATTTGTAATTTAAAACTATTATTTTACATAATATTGTTATATAAAATATAAATTGTTATTTTTAAAATAACAAAGTATATCAAAATAATATAAATTTAAAATACATATGATACGATTGCTTTAGGGATATTTAAATTAAACTCTACTAAAGAATAATATGAAAATATGATATTTAATAAAAATTTATATAATATATAAATATATATTTATATATTTTTAATATTGCGCTTTTAATTACAATTCAGATGTTGAAAATAATAATAATTGTAATGATATATCATCACATCAACTTACAGAATTGATTGAGTGAATACGTAATTAAAATAACAAAATCAATATTAACTTTATGTATGTTATTTATTTGTATATGAAGCTAACGATTAAATCTGAATTTTTTAAACTTTGTTTACTATAAAAATAATGTTAATGTAGCACTAAAAATATATTACTTCTGTATATCTATTAACTAAAATAAATTAAATAATCGTCTTTATTCAAAAAACAAAATAATAATATTAAATATACATTTTTTGAAAGAGCGAAGTTTAAAGTTGACAAAATGTCTGGCCCACTCTTACACCTAATCCCAACAGAAAACAATAACATTTTTGAGTAAGTTGCTGCTACATATTTTTTTAATTGTCTTTCATTTAAAAGGAAGTAAATATCATTAAAGTATGGTAAAGGAATACATATTTCTCATATTATGTATATTTATTGTCATCTTCAATATTGGCTAATGGGTAATTCAACTATCTCAAATTCAGTTTTTTATTGCATATTCAATACTTCAAACATTTTACAGAGAAAGCTCTCTAATGTATTTGCTGTTATGTTTTATTGTTTCTGTAAGTATTTTATTAATAATTATAAAAGTAATTTATTAAAAATATACATAACTGTTTCAGCCATATATTTAATGTTCTTGACCAGAAAATTACAATAAACAATTCAAAGTAAGTAAGCAATACTATAACAAAACCCCATAAGCTCTAAAATTCTATTAACACTTTGCAATAATTCCCAAGTGCAGAAAATTTGATTGTATGTAGTCTCCATTCAAAACCATTAAATTTCCATGTACTAAAATGTATTGTACGATGCTAAAATTGCACAGTGTCAAGAGGTTGATAGAGGTTGTTAGACGTCGAACATTATACAGTATGTTGTTGAAAATATAAATGTAATTAAACTTTTTTTTTTTTTTTTTTTTTTGCTTGCTTGCCATATTGTGTTGTGCTATACAGAAATCCCAGTCCCAGTCAAGACATTGTCTTATCGACAGGTAAGGACTTTCCAATTAATGGAAAAGCACACACGGGCTGGCCACGGCCTAAGTAAGTACACAGCCCGGCATTCGCCATGACAGCCTAGAGAAACCGTGGACACATCTAGGCAGGCTGGTCGGTGCAATCACATCAATCATGCACCTCCCGAATACGGTGCATCGTCATGGAATGCATGTAAATATGCATCGTGCAACGTGTTGTGCTCTCACCCTTTACGTACGCATCCAGCAGTGGCTCGAACCTATACTCGGGGAGGAGTACAGAGTTGCGAGTCAGCTGCCTTCACCACTCGGCCATACCACTCGGTTTTGTAAGATTTTTTTGTGTCCTCCAAAGTAATAACACCTTCTTTTTTTTTTTAAACGTACTCCAACCAAATCAGAAGTCTTACTGATGGGTAAATTAATTTACAGCTTCGTGATTTAAAGGTTTTTTTTTAATATTTAAGATAGCTTATGTATATAACATGTATAATAAAATAATGATTTTCATGATTTTTAAATGCTAAGCTAATAAGTAAGTGAACTCAATAATTTTTGGCTACTTGTATCCAAACTTAAGTATTAAGAACAAAATGTTTAAAACTTAAAGTATTACTGTTAAAAAAAGTAATAAATATTTACACTATAAATTTAATACTTATTTTAAACATTTGTAATACTATTGATAAATTGTAGTATGAAGACAATTACACTTAAAAGTTTTGATGAAACATTGTGATATCTATTACAAAAGTTTTACGGTGTTTTTGTCAGCACAATATACGATATACTTATATACAAAATATATATGTTTTTTTTTTCTGTTTTTGATAATAAAGTTGATTTATGACAAATAATATTTCTTTTTTTATTTGATAAGAAAATGTCAAATGTTACAAACGAGTGTAAAAATGAATGTTTACATAATTTATAATCTATTGATTTTTTATAATATTTTCATGACATTATTACTAACATACTACATTATACACAAAGTTTGTACTTCTTTGTGTCATGGTGATACATGCTACTCATTCAATGATAAATTTGTCTTAAGGAGTCTCAACGTAAAAAAATAAATATGATATTATTGTAGACGTATAATAGATAACGGAATTATTTAAAAAACTTTACAAGATAATTTCTCAGTCTGTAAAATTGGATAAGTAAATGCATTTCTATATAATTTTTATATATATATTATGTCATATATAAAATTATTGCCAATTTTTTTGTCATACATAAAGTTCCTCGCTTATTATAGCTATTTTTTATGTACACATTTGCTTAGCATTTCTTTATAATTTTTTTATATTGCAGTTAGAATGAATCATTGTTGTTTATAAGTTATTTTGATGTAGATTTTTATTGTATATTATATTATTTAAAAAAAGAAAAAATTATAGTATATTTTTGTAGTTTTTCAAATTAAAAATATTATCGTGTTTTTCAATTTATTTGTTTGATTTTCCTAACGTAATATACAAAGAGCCAAAACAACTGAATAAATTATATTTTAATTCACGCTTTAAATTTCCTTCAAAAAAGATAAGCATTAACGATCACAATAATTTTATAGTATATATTATTACTAAATCAGAACCATCATGACGTGACGTAATATTACTCAAGTCTCACTCAGTATGATGTAGTGTGCATTGTTTTGCATAAATTTTGGTGTTTGCTTGGCAATATTTGTGCCGCATCGCTTGGCCGCGATAGTAAGCATGCGGTGCTTGCCCGTTTGTTTGTTGATTTCTCGCGGGAGGTTCAGTCTGGGGGGTGGAAAGTGAGTTAGAATTATAGGGGGAGGGGGAGGGGGTTACAAGTAAAGGTGGGGACCTCATCTCTCCACCAAGCCTCAGGCAAACCATATACACAACACACTAGGACCCGCATAAACAACAGAGCAACGCACATGAAATTGGTAAAGCCATATATAGACTCACTTTTACATTCCATGTTTATTTTTTTCCTCTTTGGGAAAATGGACTGCTACAAAAATAATACATATGTGAGTTTATATATATATATATATATATATATATATATATATATATATATATATATATATATATATATATATATATATATATATATATATATATATATATATATATATATATATATATATATATATATATATATATATATATATATATATATATATATATATATATATATATATATATAAATTGTATTATTTTTATGAACAAAAATATATATGGATTGAGGCGCTTATTTTTTTATAAATATTTACTTAAAAATATAAAGTCATACGAAAATATTGACAATTTGAAGTTTGTTACAACGATTCTGTTTCAAAAGTGATGAAGGCTTTTTAGTGTAAAATTTTGATGCAATTTTATCTGAGAAGGAATATAATTTTCAAATAAGCAGCATTATTGTTATTAATGTTTCCACTCGCCTTGAGATTAATTACGTTTATTATTATTTGTTTTATTTTCTTACTGTATAAATATAATATTTGTTACAATTTACATCCTTTGTTCATTTGTTTTTATTTTAATTATTTTTGATTAGATTGTAACAAATTTATTAATTTATTTAGTCTTCCTTGTATTTATGGAGTTTTAATTTGAACTCATGTCAGGTTTCTAAAAACTAATAAAATTCATAGTTTAAATTCAATTACATTAATATGCATAACAAACATCAAGATTATTATAATAAATTAATTATTATTGTCCATAAATACATATTAATTAAACAAAATGTAAACGTTCAAAACAGTATTATGTCTCAAAAATGTAATTTAGAAGTTTTCAACATTGGCTTAGTTCCATGTTATTAGTTGTATTATACAACTGCTTTCAATTTATTTGACAACTTTTAAATAGAAATTCACACTAAATATTGCATTCACATTTTACAATAATCTGACCCAGATTTTAAATTAAATTGCAAGTAAATGCATTAATTATGAAACAGTATTATTTTCTGCAAGAATTCTTTTAAATTTGAGTATTATATTGTGCTATTTATATGTGAAAATTATTATATTACTATGTATTTTTGTTTTTAAGCCAAATAACACTACAAGTTTTGTATTAATTTATTTTAAATATAAATATATGGCAAATGCATTCAAATAAAAATATAAGAGTAAAGAAATTTAGAATTTAGAAATTAGAATATGTTGCTATTTATTATATCAGATAGTGTATCTTTGAATTCAAATATAAAATAAAAATAGCATAATTGTTGACAGTTGAGTACCAAATAATGTTCACGTAAAATTTATTGTGTACAAGAGAAAGGAAAATTGAAAAATAATTTATATATATATAAAAAAAAAAGACTTGAAAAGAAAATTTTCAATTTCTTTTATATAAACTTTAATATTATAAATTTTAACTGGGAAAAAAATTACAATGACCAAAAAATATATAATATATAAATGTAAAAGAAATTCTTGTTATTTGTAGGTAGAGATAATGTATTCTAAACAATTTCACTTGCTTTCTAGGACAAAACTGAAATGTAACACAAACAAACGAGAACAATGTGTTTGAAAATAAATGTTTGAACTTCTTATACGTTTTTATATACAGGAAAAAAGAAGAAAGAGAGAGAGAGAGAGAGAGAGAGAGAGAGAGAGAGAGAGAGAGAGAGAGAGAGAGAGGTTTATAAAAAAGAAATCGATTTTATAAGAGTTGTTTTATCAGAAAAACATTTCACACGTAAAGGCAATTTGAATAAACGATCGCTCAATAAACAGAAAGATTTCCATTAAATAAAAGATCGTCAAAAGAATGAAAAAATAAATGTTGAAAATAAAATTAAATGAAATTTCTTGTCATATGTAATCGAGAAAGAAAGAAAAAAGAATGAATTTCTAATAAAAATAGAGTGTATATATATTTAAACATAAGACGAATACAGTGTTTTTACACTATCTTACTTTTTACTATTCATATATTTTACGTCTATTTTTTTCAACGTAAATTTTTTCATTGATTAAAAAAGTTCATCAATGCCACATAAAAGTTTTATAGTAAATTGATTGGATGTCAAAGTTATTGACTTTATTAAAAGTGATGCAAAGACATTGATGCTGTGTCAAAATAACGATATTGCAGTATTATTTAATGAAGTTGGAAACATCACGAATGCCATGAAAAAACAATTTTAACTACAAAGAAAATTTACGGTACATGCGTTTTAGATATTGGGAAAAGAGAAAATGCTTTCTTGGTACTTTATGCTCAAATGATGTCAATAATATAATACATTGATTAAGGAAAAATCAACTTTGCAATAATTTGCTACAGTAAATTTTTTGTAGAAAAAAAAACAACTTAAAACTTGTCAGTTTGTAAAATTCCAGCTGACAAGGATACCTTGTGTGAGAGAAAACGATTTAATTTACTTATGATACAAGTTCTACATTACATGGTAAATGTAATGTATAGCTGGCAATTTTTGCTTATGGAAACCGCCAATAACCATGGCAAAGCCATAAATAATATTATTTTTGCCATTAATCATAGCTCATAACACTAGATAATCCATACCATATATGATATGTGTAGAATAATATTAAGAAATTATATGAATTGTTCTATTAACTAGAAATTTGAACAGTTTAATTTAAAAATTTCAAACACAAAATACTCTTTGAAATGAAATGAATAAATTTTAAATTTAAACTTTTATAGACATGTTCAAAACATAAAAATGATTTTTTTTTCATTTGAAAATATAAATTATATTTTATAAGAGAGAGAGAGAAAAAAAAAGTGATGTTAAATTTTTTGACTAAAAGTTGTTGGAGTATGAGTTTGTGCTAGCGAGGTTGACAGGTTTATCTCTTGTGAGCCACTCTACTCAACTTATAGGCTTGCAGTAAGAGCAGGCAGGCTGGCAGGCAGGCAATCCCTAGTGTGCTACCAGCTTGTCTAGCCCTTCGCCTCTGCTTTACACTGCCACTTCTTACCTTGACAAGAAAAGAAAAAAAAAAAAAAAAACTGAAGAAAATCTACCCCCTTTTCACTTTCACCTAATGTCAAAATCTTTCATATTACTTTCACATGTCCCACAGCTAATATTATCTGCTTCTGCATCCCTGTCGTTTCATTCATCTATTTCAATCAATTTTATACACCTATAAAATGTAATAGATTGTTTGTTTTTTCTCTCTAAAACAAATCATTTTGTTTTGTTTTATTATTATCCAAGAAACAGGCAGTTATACGTGTCCAATACAATTTTATTAAATAACTTTTATTAATTAACTTCATGATAATTAAAATAGGTATTTATAATTTGTCACCAGAAAAAACATAACAACAGAAGTCTTACTCTTAAAGATTAAAAGGTTCTTATTCCTAAACATGCAGTAAAAAAAAAAAAAAAAAAAAATACTTTTTGTCACGTGAGGCTAGAAATGGACATAGTGATCAACAAACAATTAACTTATACAAAGTTTTTCAAAGTTTTCTTCTTTTAACTATATAGAGTATATCTTAAAAAAATATCAATAACTTATACTGGTCTTTATTATATGAAAGATAATCACAGCGTTTCCATTATAAAAGACTTAAACTCATAAAGTTTGAAGAACTCTCGATTTCTAAACTTATTTAACATAACAATATTTTTAGAAATAAAAAATAAAAACTTTATATTTTTCTTCTTTTTCTACTGCTCTCTTGTAAAAACTACTGCAGAGTATAATAGAGAGATTCGATTTTGAAGTGCTTCAAGTTGATATCAACCCAATATAAACGTCACAACAAAAGATAACCAATAATAAAGTTGCAACCTCTCGAGTTGTCCTGCAATAGCCACTGCCACCCTTCCCCCTTAGTAGTCTATACAACCTATAGACTACACACAAACACTCTTATAACAAGATATATCTTTATATAAAAAAAGAGGAACTTTTTTCATAACTTTTATACACATTTTTATATATTGTCAGTTCTTGAAATCAGCTACTTTATAAATAATATATATTTTATATATATATATATATATATATATATATATATATATATATATATATATATATATATATATATATATATATATATATATATATATATATTATATCATTTATTGCTTATTCTATTCACAAAGTAACCTATAAATTTAAGTATTTTTTTAATTATATATTTCATTTTTTTATGGTAAAATATTATTCAAGTTTTCAAACGCCTTTTAAGTCAAAATCTTTTGTAGTTAAAAATTAGAGATCATTTACATCTGGGACGATTGTTGAATGTGGCACTCATAATGCTATGTTAAATCCATGTACTTTATTATTACTGTACTGTACACATAATTTATACTACTACTGCTGTACTGTACTGTAATATTGTATAGTATATGTACAGTACATACATATTATATATAATGAGAAATTTGGATATCATAATTTTACTTGTTGTTCTTAATAAATATGGATTTTTCAGAGTTATTAATTTACTTGCATAAATTTTATACATAACAAATATTTGCTTCCCAATATCCCCTATGACTATATACACCCCTTTCATTTTATGTAATAATTAAAAGCATTTCTTATATTATACAACATACATATTTTGCATTTTTGTTAGTATAATATATTTCAATTAAAATTTCTTTGAAGAAAAATATTTGTTGAAATTATAGACACGTGTCGTAAGTAATATAGCGTAAAAGTAAATTTACTCAACACAACGTAAGTTTCTTCATCTTACTTAACTTGAGTGACATATACACAGTATACAGCTACGAGCAGGTGGAAACGGTTGTATTTATTTTGGGTAATGAGAACTAAACAAACGCTCAAACTATTTACATCGTTATTGTTTTGCAGCCTTTGGCATTGTCAGCTTTGTTTCACATCATGTCACGTGAAATAAAATAATTGTTAAAAAAAATTATAAAAAAAGCTAATATTGCTCGAAAGAATTCTCGATTTTTTTATATATATTTTATCCAGGTCGGATGTAAAAAAATCATTGTTAATAAATTTTTGTATTGTTTATAGCCTTTAGGGAATATTCATTCGAACTTTTGATATTTTTAATAATAAATCATTATTTCATTTGCAGATAAAAAAATACAATAACATCAATATTTAATGTTAATTTTTACAGTTTGTTAGAGGCTGTTTATAGAATTATTATTTATATATACATACATATAAAAGAATATTGTTTTAAATTAAAATATAAAATACCTAATATTTTTACTCACGTAAAATTAAAATAACAAATAAAAACGTAATTGGAATGAGGAATTATAAAATAATAATAATAAATAAAATAAACTTTTTCCTCTTGTATTTTTTATGGGTATATTTATATATAACATTTTTTTTTTTTTTTTTTTTTTGAAAAATTGTTAAAATATTTTGTTTTTTTACTTTCAAAGCTTGTTAGAGAACAGGACGTGAATATTATATATATATATATATATATATATATATATATATATATATATATATATATATATATATATATATATATATATATATATATATATATATATATATATATATGGTCATGCTGGATACATACACTATTAGATAACCTCTCTAGCGCTTTGGTGCCATTTTTAAGTTAAAAGAAGAAAAAAAAATGAAATTTATAATTCACAAAAAAAAAAAACTTGTATTCTCCCTTCTTTCTCTCAACCCTTTCAATTGTAAATAAAAAGTTTTTGGAACTAAAAAAGTGCGTTGACATCTTTACTATAATATAAATGTCTTAAAACATTTGCTCTCCACACCCTATAGAAATTATGTGACTCGGGCCAGTGAAGGCGTAAGAGTTGGGGAAACTGACACAAACACACTCTCACTTCAGCAATAACATGCTCATGTGTGTGTAGAGAGAGAGAGAGAGAGAGAGAGAGAGAGAGAGAGAGAGAGAGAGAGAGAGAGAGAGAGAGAGAGAGAGAGAGAGAGAGAGAGAGAGAGAGAGAGAGAGAGAGAGAGAGAGAGTAGCCAAACTACATATGAAGCAGGAAGAACGAATCTGTTATTCCGGAAGAACCAAGGCGTTTGTGTTAAGAAATTTGGCCTCCTACTTATTACCCCCTTTATTCCCTTCCCCTCTCCCTGTTACCCCTGAGGCATCAACACCCTTTATCGACTCCACCATTATGATAATCAGATACTGATAAAATGACTTTAGCTTTAAAAAGCTTTCGATAACTTCTTGGATCCTCTCTGATCTTCGTCAATGCCTAAAGCTTTTTACATATTAAAGTAAAAAATAGAATAATAACACACAAAAACTTTTTTTTAAATTTTTAAAGAGATTTTATTTTAATGCTCTATTTATGTTAAAAAAAATTTTAACCACTTGTTTTAAAAAGCTAAAGATTAGGTTTGTAATATTTTCTAAAAGCGTTTTGAGATAATAGGCAATGAAAGTGTAAAATTTTCATGTGATATAAATTTTAATAATGGAATTAAAAATAATAACATGATAGGAGAGCAAGGAAATTTAACCACTTTTTGTTTCAATTTTTTTTTATAGCTAGCATAGTATAATTATATAATTTCACGTCACTAAAGTTATTCAAATAATTAAAAAAATAGTTTGTTTCTTTGTAAAAAATGGCTTAAAGGTAATATATATATATATATATATATATATATATATATATATATATATATATATATATATATATATATATATATATATATATATATATATATATTATATTATATAAATATTCAAATTACTACACTTTTCGCCGTAAACAATAAAAATGTTATTTTTAAATATATTAACCATGTAAAAAAAAATAATAATAATTCGATAATAAAATTATCTTATCTATTATTTTAAAATCATTGAAAGCTTGTTCGTAAGTTAATAAATTATTCTTTATATTCATAAACTAAAAAGAGTTAATTAGTAATTACTCGCAAGATACTGAATCATCTTATTCATATTACAAAATCTCTTGTTTGCTAATATAATATTTAAACACAGTAAAAAATATAAATTAACCTACTTGCTTTAATAAACCAAAAAATGTTGGAGTTGTTACTTTATAATAATCCTTAAGAGATTTCATACTGAATTTTAAACTTTTCTCTCTGTTGTATATAGGAGAGAATAAGGACCTTTTTTTTTTTTTTTTTTTTTTTGTATACTTAAGATCTTTTTTACATGTTTTTTTTTTCTTGACATAGCTATTTTATAAAGTAACAGTGGCACAAATATACATTTTTCTTTTGTATAAAACTTTATTTTTTATTTTATTTTTGTAAAGAAGATTTAGTGAAGAGAAGAATTCATTAGCTTTATTGAAACGGTCCATAAATCTAAGAACAATAATAATTCCTAGAAAGCAAAGCATAGAATATAATATATATATATATATATATATATATATATATATATATATATATATATATATATATATATATATTTACACACATACCAAAGAAGTTTTGTTTGAGATGGTAAAATTTGCAGACATGAACATCCATCATCTTAAAATGTGACGTTAGTACAGAAAACCACAGAACATCATTTGCTTTTGTTTACTCTCCAAATGCTTTTAATAATAATAATTCATCTATTAGTTACATTATTGTACATAATATTATATAATATAATGACATTTTGAAGGAAATAATTTAAATATTAAAATTAACATGAAATACTTTGAATAATTTACTGTATATAAATAGTCGTGGTATAATCTAAATTTGATATTACAACTTCAAATTAGATTTTACTACATTTTTTCCTCAATTCAGTTTTGTTGAGTATATATTATAGTACTCTCACAAAAAAGTGTAATCTAAAGTTATAGATTATATGAATAAAATTTTAACAATATATATTTATATATTATATAATATTATATAAAATAACATGTAATTCGTTGTTTTAAATTCATATATAAATAAAAGTTTTATAAATATTTTAAATAAAAAGTTAATGGATTTTTTTTTCTCTTTGTAGTAAATATTCCATTAATATCATTTTAATCTACCTAATTATTCAGTATTATTAAAATAGAAAAATGAATATTAGTAATTATTATTTGAGACAAAAACACAAAATCAATAAAATTGTAACAACAACAAAATTTCATTACGAGTGTACCAGTTTTTTTTTTAACTCTGAATTCTCTTGAGGGAATACTCAAAGATAAAACTGGGATAACACATAACAGTGAGAACATTGAAATCAATAGTGACAGCTCGCGGCAGTAATTACATCCTTACTCTCTCTCTCTCTCTCTCACTCTTATTTTACAGCATCTCTGTCTTTACTTCATGCCGATTGATTGTTATCACATCATAAGATTTACTGCCTCTAACACCATTGAGAAATTGAGCTTATAGATCAAATATCACTTTTTCTACTGGCTCCTTTTTTTATTGATTACCTAATTATTATTATAGTCCTTTGCTTTTTTTCTATGGCAATCTTTTTTTTTTTTTTTTTTATAGCTTCATTGAAGTCTTTAAAAAATATATATATTACCAAATCAAGTATAAAATGTCTCACTGGATTTCAAATATTTGTCTCTTGAATATGTGTGTTTGTTTCATTAAATATTTATTTTATTCCCCAAGTTAAAGTAAAAGATGTATATTTAGTATTGCTCCAGACGTAAGATATGAACTTACACATAATATCATTAACAAGTGATTAACTGTACAGTATTGTAAAATGTAGTTTTGAGTTGAAAAAATATATATATCAAAGCTTTATTTCAATGAACAGCTTAATAGAAAAGTTTCATTTTTCTCTACTCAACCACTCAAGGTTCAGATTTTTTTTTTAAATATTACAATATTATTGATATAAGTAGCTTGAACGTACTATAAAAAAACATAAAATGTGAGAAATATAACATAAAACATAGCATTTTTGTGAATATCATTTTTACTTATTTATAATAAAAACGTTTGTGATATAAATAAAGATGAAAAGTTATATAAAACATTGGTATATAAAATAAGGAGATTGCTAAAGTTATATGTATACGTGTAGCTACTGTAGCTCTAAGAAACACCATTCCCATGTGAAAGTAAAGACAAAAAAGCAAAGGAAAAGTAAAAAAAAAAAAAAAAAAAAAAAAAAAAAGACCTTTACATCGTTTTGGGGTTTGAAGCATGGGAATTGCAGCTAACGCACCCGCTATGTGTGTGTGTGTGTGTGTGTGTGTATGTATGTGTGTGTGTGTGTATGTGTGTGTGTGTGTGTACTGTGTATACTGTATATGAGTTTGTGTGTGTGTGTGTGTGTGTGTGTGTGTCAACCACCCTCTTTTTGCTTCTACTTTGCTGTTTTACTCGTTTGTGCTGTGTTTTTTTTTATAGACCCCCAAGTCTTTCTTATGTACGAGCTTCTATACTCAGCTTTTATATAGAATCTTACCGAGATTCTTCAGAGAGACTGTAAAGGGAAAGGAAAAAATAAATAAAAGTAAAAAAAAAAAAAAAAAGAAAAAAGAACTGACCACTTTTCCTTTAAAAATCAAATTTTATCCAACACAAAGGGAGCGACAATAGCAATGATTAAATTTTCTAGTGATATACTCGCTTCAACTACAAACGTTTTTTAGCTTCAACTCAGCTTTTTTGTCTTTCTAAAATGGGAAAAAAAAAAAAAAAAAAAAAAGCATTAGCATTAGCATTTTAAAAGGACCCTTTCAACTTATAATTATATAAATTTAGGTACAGAATGATTGGAATAATTATAAGATACTGAAGTTGGAATGTTTTATGAAGCTCCCTTGTAATGTACTATTCCTATCTGTTTTCAGCATTGTTAGTATAAAAAAGAGATTAAATTAGAAATAAACCTTATTCTTATTTATATTCTTGCCAATAGTAAGTTAAACTGCATATTTTATATTTAAAATATTTATGAGCTTATTTTAACAAAAATAATAATAATACACAGTGCTGTAAAAGTGTAATAACAAATTATTAGTTATAGTTTAAATCTAATTGTTAAATGAATTACTAGAAAACTATAAACTTACAAAAACAAACCTCAGAACAAATATAGCTAAATTTAAAATTATATCAAATTATATTTTCTGCTTATTATTTATTTGTTAAAATCAATATGGCAAAATGTTTAGAGAGAGAGAGAGAGAGAGACAGAGAGAGAGAGATATGAGATAATTTTGGTGCTGCTGTATATAAGCTAAATTTCTCATTCTCGCAGTCACTTTTATCCCAGCCTCCAGAGAGATTCATCATTAACATTTACCCCTCTTTAAATTTCATCAAATTAACTAACATCTTTTCATATTTTAACAAAATTAAATGCGTCATTTTATCATTTATTTAATACTTTATTATTAAGAACATTTTTATGAACTATAAGAAAAAAAAAGTTTTTTATATTCATTTTCAAAATTAAAAGACTAAAATTTTATACTATAATTTAATTTAAGGATTTAAAACATTAATATGTTTTTAACTAAACTGTTCAATTTAGAAAGATATTGTCAGGCATAAAGTGCAAGAGTGTGAAAAAAAAAAAAAAAAAGATGGAAAGTATATTGCATAGACTTGGCATAAATTGACCAAAGATTCGAGTGTTTTTAGACCAAGGAAAAGACATTAAGAGCAACTCTACCGCATCATAAATAGACTTGAAAAAAAAAACTTTTTTTTTTTCCTTTCTTTCCACTATTGAGCTACACTTTTAATCTAATATGGTTCCCTACTTGTGCCGTCGTTTTGTAACCATCGCTCTATACAGCAAACTTCTCTTCTTCTTCCACTATTTTTTTTAAGATATTTTCTCCCTTCTTTCTCTTTTTTTTTTTCAAAAATAAATATATGTTTTACCCTTGTTCTCATTAGAAAGAACCTAAGTTTAAATTTATTTACTTTTTTTGGCCTTCTTCATATTGAATTGTAATAAAATAGGGGTAAATTGTGTTATATACATATGCTATACCATACTACTCAAGAGGGTAAGAGAAGATTTTTCTTAATATATATATATATATATATATATATATATATATATATATATATATATATATATATATATATATAAACTTTTAAGTATTACTTGAAATTAAAATGAAATTTTTTATATGTCTACAATATAATAAATTTAAATAAAAACTTTTTTCATGGGTTTATGTATACTTGAGAAATGAATTTTACTGTAAGACTTTTCCCTATATGTAAAGAAAGTTTTATAAATTTATAGTTTTTTTTTTTTTTTTTTTTTTTTTTTTTGCGTTGTGTTGAGTTTTTATTATTTTTTGTTCTCTGTTTTTGTGCTGACAAGTCAGCTCCTGCATATCAAAGCAATGCAACCCGGCGAGCACTCACAGACTTAGCTAAGCGTTTGATACAGTTAAGTTGAGAGAGACGCAGTCTCTCTCTGAATGCAATGAACAGTTTTATAATATACTATAGAGTTAGATGAATATATGGGACAGCTAGTCCAGTAAGCAGTACAGAGCTCTCAACTCTGATTTATCTAGTGGCAGTAATCGTATCAAAACTCTTTACACCTAAACTGCCTTTTTCCATCTTTTTTCACATTGTGATTTATTTAAAATGACTTTATATAGTTTACTTTCGTAATACATATTAGTTTTATTTTTTGTTATTATATTCTTTGTCTTTATAGAATTTGGATTTTGTTTTTGACTTGTTCATATTAATACATTATGTAAAATAAAAAGAAAGAAGACTTTTGGAAATGTGTTTACTTACACCTTGAAAATATTACGGTTTTGAAAAATGCATTTATATCTAAGATTGTTGTTAAAATGATAGAACTCATAGTTAATACAGCCTACAGGTGCATTCTCATATTTTCAAAAAAACTGAACAAATAATAATATTAATTTTTATATTGTACTTTAAAAGCATTGGAAGTATTTTTAATTTTTGTAAATAAATTTGTTATATGTTTGTCTTTGGTATTATCCACATTGCAATTTTAATATTGAATGCCTGGAGCTTGTAATTAATTTAAATAAACAAATATCCACAATTTGGGAAAATATTATACTAAAAAATTATATATATATATATATATATATATATATATATATATATAATAAATTTTTTAATCATGCTACCCGAGTAAATTTTTCTTTCTTCTATTGTTTATATAAGTTTCGTAAAAACAAAATTTTTGTGTTATCTTTAACTGAGTTTTTTAACCCTCTCGGGGAGTTTTATATATTTATAAATACATAATATATTATTTATGTATATTTATTTTTTGCTCTAATTGATAATTAAATATTTTTTTATGTTACGTAAATCTGGTTAAAAATTATATTAAAAAAAAAAAAAAAATCTTTACCTTGTGGCTAAAAAATGTGAACAAGATTTTAATTTTAGAATATTATAAAGAAAATAGAAATCCAAAGTATTTTTAATATGAATCTCGTTATCTCACATCTCAAAATTGTTTAGCTATAAACACCAAAAATACTAATAAGTAATAAGGAAATGAGGTAAGGAAAGTAACACGTACCGTGGTATCAATATTGTTTCATGTTTAATTCTAAAGAGGAAAATTTAGTCAACCACAAATTGCTAAAAATATTCACAAGTAAAAATAAATATATAATTATTTTTACATCGAGGGTGCGTTGAAATAATTAGAGAACAATAAAGGTAATTACCAACTACCACAGTATACAACAGCAACCATGAGGTATAAACTGGTTTTCAAACTGTTGTGTTATTATGTGTAATATACTTTCACACATGCTTTCATAATATAAAAGTGTATACAACTTGTATTTTATATAATACTTCATTAAGTCTTCTCAAAATTACTCTAATCATCTTCTTCAATTGGATTATAAATATTCCATCGTTGTTTTCAACTCTTCCATAAAATAATTTTAATTTAATAATTTATAATACGAGCGACAACACTAAAAAATATACGTTTATGAAATTATATTATTTTTTTAATATGTCAATTCAGTTTTAATGTCAACTAATTTATATGAATTATAATTAAATTAACGTAGAATAAATTAAATATTATAGAAAAGAAAAAAAACTCATTTAAATCTTTATAAAAAAAGTGATTGTTTCCAATTTTACGTAAATATAAAACAAGTTAATTATTATATAATTATGAAAGGGAAGTGTAACATAAAAATTATTTTTATTCTTCCTCTCTTTTCTTTTCAAGTGGTGTATTATGTTCTTCTATACATTTTAATTTAAATTAGTAGGTTGGTGTGTGGTAGTGATTCTTTCTTTGTGTGTCTGCTGTGAGTTAAGTTTGTAATGCTTTAGTTTGTATATAAAAGCATAGGGAGAGAGAGAGAGAGCACAAAAGGCATGATGAGAATGCTAATTGATGAGCACCTCGGTCGTAATCTCGTAATTAGAGGTCCTCGGTCGCTTGCAGTCCACACGCGTTTCCTTCCTTTATTCTCTCTCTCTCTCTCTCTCTCTCTCTCTCTCTCTCTCTCTCTCTCTCTCTCTCTCACTGAATGCTACATTTTTTATTTACATTTTGTATGTGCTCTGCTTTTACTATAACTTGCTTTTTACCTCATTCAAATCAACCAAGATATTTATAAAATAATAAGGTACATAAACAAATAAGGATTTTACATAAACTATAATTAGGGATAAAAGTAAATAAAAGTTACCATACTTAATATAATATTTTGAAATGACAATTTTAATTAAATTATTCTGATATTTCTGGTAAATTAACATATGAATCCATTTAATAATTAATAAAAACATTAATAAAAAGATTATAATAAAACCCAATGAGTATATCATTACGCATAATCTATAATTCAATTTTAATGTAAGTGCATTATATATTATTTTACTTAACTTTAACTGCAGTAAATTGATTATATGTACCGAGTGTAGCGCCAATGTATTAGGCGCAAGCTTGTTTTTGGTTGACACAAAATAAATAAATAAAAGTAACATAGGCATTGTTATTGGTTCATATTTGTTGTTTTTTTTTTATTTTTTTTTTCTTCTCAGCCTTCAAATTATAATAATAATAAAATAAAAAGGCGTACACTCTTAATTAATGTTAATAATATTTTTAAAATAATCATAACTTGTGCCCATGCTACCTGTTCTATTATAATTATCAGGTTCTCTGTTGCTCTAGTTTCCTGAGGCTTCGGTTTGTGCGTTACTAATTGTACAGATAACTATGATCCTCTCTTTTTTGTTTTTGTTATATAACCGTAACCTTTTCTCTGATCTCAATAAACAAAATCATGACTATATAATCTCTCTCTCTCTCTCTCTCTCTCTCTCTCTCTCTCTCTCTCTCCTCTCTCTCTCTCTCTCTCTCTCTCTCTCTCTCTCTCTCTCTCTCTCTCTCTCTCTCTCTAGTTTTCATGTAATATTATCTCTTTCCTATCTCTTTAAAAATATAATTTTTGAACATGTACAAAATTTTCATTTATACATATACGTACAAACTTGTTTAATAATTTTATGAAATTAATTTTGACCAAAGTGACACTAATTGATGGTATACATGATTTTTATTCCTGTACATAAAATTATTTTATAATATTATTTTCATTATTAATCAATTGGACAGGCATTAACTAATTAATGCTCAAAACATTTTATGTTTTACAAATACAAATTTGTCAGTTTTTTAATTGATACACATTATTCTAATAGCTTTCATTTTCATAATAATAATAATTAATAATTAATACAGTAAAAATTTGTAAACTGAAATAAACATGGTATAACTTTTATTATTAATTTTAAATCTTTTGTTTTTATTTTATTTTAAAGGAATAACCCTGAAGGATATAGTTAATTAAAAAAAAAAAAAAAAAAACATTATTGCGCACTCGAAAATAACATGAAAATTAATCTTCTATATTTATCATAACTTCTATAAAAAAAACTTTTGGAAAAAAAAAGAAAGAAAAATAATCTTTTTCTTTTTTAATTTTCATTTGATATAAATCCTTGAGGGGCTGTTTTTATCAAGTTTAATCTTTTTCACTCCAATCGTGCGTCTAAAAAGTGCTTGTATTTGAGTAATGCTGGAGGCAACCTGCACGCTCTCTCTCTCTCTCTCTCTCTCTCTCTCTCTCTCTCTCTCTCTCTCTCTCTCTCTCTCTCTCTCTCTCTCTCTCTCTCTCTCTCTCTCTCTCTCTCTCTCTCTCTCTCTCTCTCTCACTCACACACTCTCTCACTCTCACTCTCACTCACTCCATCTCCAGCTAATACAAAATCTAACACACAGACTTCTCTGCCGAGAAACATCAACACATAATCCTCTATTAAATACGAGTGCGTGTCAAGTTTTAGCAATAAAAACTATTCTCTTTTTCTCTTTTATATAATATATTATATATTTTTTTGTCAAATTTAATTTAAATAGTGTCATTAAATTTCTACCGCTTTGATAATACATTATTGAATTGTACATACATCTCTCTCTCTCTCTCTCTCTCTCTCTCTCTCTCTCTCTCTCTCTCTCTCTCTCTCTCTCTCTCTCTCTCTCTCCCTCTCTTTTGTAATTTAAAATAATTGATTGATTAATTATTTTTATATTTATTTATTCATTAATGTAATTGACTGAAATACGTTTGATGTAAACCACTACTCATACAATGTAAATAATAAAAATTTACAGTAATTTCATCTGCAATTGATAGCTGCATTACATTTCAAATAAAATAATATAAAAAAATAAAATTTTCACTATATAAACATTAAATAAAATTGCATAATTACTAGAAATGTTGATCATTAATTTTTAATTATTATATTAATGTCTATTTCAGTTAGTCATTAAAGAGTTTTATTTAATTTTTTTGTATGCAATTGATATTGGTAATATTGCTTAAATTAATTAGTGAATTTTACTATGCATGATGCATGGTGAACCACAGTATATACTGCATAAATGTTATGGTTGACCAATATATTAAATTTGACCAATTTTACAATAGAATTTCATGACCAGATTACAATATAATTTTAAATTGAATAATATAATAAAAAGTCACTGACTGCAAAAAAATAAAAAGTTGAAATGTACTTTTATAGTTCCATGTCTTTGTTATGTAATATATAAAAGTTTTTAATTAATTGTACTTTTACAAAAGTAATATAGTTTTTTTGTTTTTCTAGTATTGTCTAGTAAATAATAAATTATAACGATGTTAGGTAGTCTTCGTTGAACAATCGATTAAAATGTATATTGGTCAACTTTTGTGGTGGTTCTGAAGCAGAGACTACAATACAAGAAGAGTATAAGTAACATCCAAACTTGTGGAAAACACAAAACAAGGACGATGACAAAATCAGGCCAGATCTGCATGTCACATGGTTACTTCAGTGTCTCAGCTGGTGAGCTTAATGTCATTAAATAAAAAACTCTCAAAATTACTTTACTGTTTTTCATGAATTTATTGATTTATTTTAATTTGTTTTTGCATTACCATTGGTTTAAAAGTAAATTTTATAAAATCTATTATTTTCCATATTATGCTGTGCTGTACCACATCACTATTCAGTAGTTTATAATCTGCTAGCAATTTGAATTATAATTTTTGTATGGAAATCATGTTTTTTTATACTAATAAATTTTTGTTTTAAAATTTAAATTAATTTTACAATGTTTTGTTTTGTTTTTTTCTTTCAAAACCTTCAAAAATTACTATTGAAAATTTCCCATGTTATGGAATTTCTCTGTCTTTGGAGTAATTTTGTACAAATTTTATATTGTTCATGTGAATTGATTTTTTTCTTTTAGTATGTATGATCACTCAGACGTACAGTTATATATATTTTACTCATTGCGGACCATTGAAAAGGTCCAATACTTTTGAAAAAGAATAAAGCATAACTAATTTAAAATAATTACATATAATGCAAAATATTTAAAGTGTCATTTCGTCAAACGGATCTAAATTTTGTTTACCTACAAACATTTTGGAGATTCAACATGCAATATTTATACAAATTTTAATGTTTGCCCCTAAATAAAACTCAATAATATTTAAAAATAACGCCAGAATTAATGACAATTATCAAGGTTCATATTATAAGAGGTTAGATGCTCCGGAAAAAGTTTTGGCCAAGTTCGCGCAGCTTAAGGGAATTCACCAAAGACGTCGTATCACCATGTGCAACTAGTACGTTCACCTTATCAGTGACGTAACTGGTGAACGGTATCGTATTGGCTGAGAATCATTTACAATTCATTGCAAAATGAAATCGAAAGCGCGAGTTTTGTGCTGCGCTCAACCTATTTATTATTTGGACCTTGGACAATTAAGGTTTCAAATTTTTGGAGATAATAGAGCGATTTCTGTCCCATGAAATCAATTGTCATATATTTATTGAAATAATTTAAATGGAAAAAATAAGAGCATAGTAAATTTCTCTTTTGTTTATCTATGGTAAAATTATAGCAATACTTATTTACATATATATTATATATATATATATATATATATATATATATATATATATATATATATATATATATATATATATATATATATATATATATATATATATATATATATATATATATATATATATATATTATTTATATATATATATATTATACATACATACAACATTATATAATTACCTTATTTTAATTAGTTTTTGCATTGACACAGGAAACTCGACTGAGTGGTAATATTATAAACTTTATTTATCTCTGCTGATATTTTATATTTATTTGCTATATTAGTTGCTCTCATTTTCTCTATAATAATATAATATTTCATAATATATAATCCTCTGGTATTAAATTCTCGTTTAGAATCAATCAAGTTTTGCTAGTGCAGCATGCAGATACGTGACTGCTGTTTGCAAAATGAGCTCAACACAAACAAACTCAAACTATTATGTACAGCCATACTAACAGTAAATATATAGCAAGTCAAGCCAAGCATAATACACGTTCTACATAATGTACGGTACAATATATTTGATATTCCCATCTCATACTGCATCTAGCGTCAATCGTGCAATATTATAAATATGTACTAGTCGTTACGTTCATCAAATTCGTCACTTTGAAATTTCATGTCATGAGCTAGAAAAAAAAATTATATGACTATAAATTTAAAGCATAATTAATTTTTCTGGTGTCAAGAATTATTAATAATATATTTATATTTATGCAATATTAATGCATGCTTCTTAGAAAAATTGAAGTTGACGTCGGTAATCTTTAAGTAATTAGAGTTTTATTATGTAAAGTTGGTGAGATGATACTATTTTAAATTACGAAATTTGTTGATTTTTCCAACAAAGCCTTTTTTGGAAGCCTTATTCCATAATGACATTAATGCAGCATAAATCACGTGAGTGGTATACGTGTGCCTTTTTTTTTATTTTTTTTTGTACTAAAATTTTAATTGAGTGATTCTGCAATACATTTTTAATTTATAATAAATAATTTGCTGTGTCTTAAAAATACTGTTAAATATTTGTGTCTGCTGGTAAAACGTACAACAGTCTCAGAGCTTTTGCTGGGGGTTGATATAATTATACTAGCGCGCGCGGTGCCATACTCATGCATTTTACGCTATAATTTAAAGCGCCCTATAAAATCAGGAAATAATATTGGAGTACGCCTATTAATAAGTCAGAAAGCTTACATTTTGAAGATTATTTTAAATATATATATTTCGTTATTTTATTTGAAAAAGAAACTGAGGAACCAGCGGTAATTGTTGCGGTACCTTTAAAAAAAGAAAGAAAAAAAAAAAAAAAAAAAAAAAAGAAGAAGACGCTAGGTTAAAATAATTAGGGGAAAAAATCTAGGTTTTGATTAGTTTGTTTACCCTGTTATATGGTATAGAAATAATTTTCATTGTGTTTTTAATTTGTAGAGGCGATGTAATTGATACAATAAATATATTATCACAAAATGAGGAACAATTAATTTACATCATAGAATACTCTGAAATACACAACACAATAATATGAAATAATTTATTAAAAAACACAAATTGTATTTTGTTTCGTATTAAATTAATTAATGATAATTTTACTTATGAATAATACAAAGCACCCATAGTTAAAACAACATGGCAAGATTTACAACGAAATAAATAATATTATTTAATTTTTTTATTACTTTAATAGTTATGGAAGAACTAAAAAAAATGTATAGAAATAAAGAGAAAAAAATGCACCATTGCGTTTTCACAGCAGGGGTTGATTAAATGGCCTTTACGACTACCAAAGGAAATAAAATATTATTTTTTCTATCGTCTCCCTCCCCCCCCCCCCCTCCCTCGGCGGTTACAGTAGGAAGCACATTAATTGTATGTCAGCAATGAATTATTAAGCCACCCGCATGGTGAATCTTGAAGATGGATATCAAACTGAATATCCACTAACTTTACGTTGATATATCACGTAAAACAGTACATTAACATCACTCAGCTTGGGTGGCAAATATTTTCATTTAACCTTATGGCAAAATTAAAATATTAATTAAAAAATCTTTATTTTTAAAACAGATTTAACTACAAAAATTTCAAGCGAAAAAGCTCTTTGATATTTTATATCATTTTAATCATATGAAGGGAACATTGCTAGCAGCTAATAATTTTTATATGAAAAAAAGGTCAAATAAATCAATATATTCATAAATTATTTTATAATTAAATAATATTTTAATATTAAATAATGTATTAATAAATTTTGTAATTAATACTAAAAATAGATTAGACAATTTTGATGTAT
Organism: Ecdyonurus torrentis; assembly: GCA_949318235.1. Taxonomy (NCBI): domain Eukaryota; kingdom Metazoa; phylum Arthropoda; class Insecta; order Ephemeroptera; family Heptageniidae; genus Ecdyonurus; species Ecdyonurus torrentis. The sequence continues at coordinate 4,503,057 of OX439128.1, read as the reverse complement.
GAATTATTAATGTGATTTTTAATAATAATGCGATAATAAACTAACGCATGGGATCAACTTTATTCCCAAGATTAAATACAACATAGCTATACGAAATGATATTGAGATTATACTCAAATTTTGTGTTTATAGTTTAGTTTCAAAATTGACTATGATAGGTATTAAAAGGTTCTTTAATATGAAACTCAAAATTATTGACTGGATTATAGGTAGTGCTTGACAGGATTAAAACAAGTGATAAACTGGATTATTAACGGGTGAGAGAAAAGAGAGAGAGAGAGAGAGAGAGAGAGAGAGAGAGAGAGAGAGAGAGGTGTTGGATATAAAAATATAGGGGTGGAAAAGCGTTGAAAGCCATTTTTATAACAATTATTTTATCATGATTGATATATTGGTAGAGATATTATATCATATTGTACAAAATTATTTAATATTGAAAACAAAAAGCCTTATTCAACGTTTAAAATAATAAAAATTTATTTACGCAAATATATATGAGTTTTAAATATTTCTTAAATGATAATCCACTTTAAAGATTTATTACTTATTTAAAGTATAAATATAAAACTTTAAATTAAAAATATAATAATAAAAAACAAAATACGTTATAAAGTAAAATGTAATATATTAAAGTTAACGTCAGCACTATACAGTTCTGCAGTAATAATAACAATAATACAATAGAATTACGTTAAGTGTTGTTGCTGTTTTTTTTTTTTTTTTTTTTTTTTTTTTGTAGCAGCATCGTAACAAAATTAACCACAAACTTTTCACACATTGTAAATTACGACAGTCATTTTGTTATACGCTACTTTTATAATATATAATCTCAACTTCAAAAAGATAATGACAAATATATATATTTTAATCTTAATTTATTATTTTATTTAGCAAATATTTGTTTCTATATAATATTGTGTAAAATATAAATTATATTTTGTTGTAAAATAAAATTACTTTAATTATAAACTTATCTTTTCATTAAAAATATTTTTTATGGAAAAAAAAAAAATCGATGATTGATGCTTTGATGCTTGAGTTTCAATGCTTAACTTATAGATATGATTATTGCTTCATCTTTAGTATAATTTAAAATTTAATAACACATGAAATAATTGATTCTCAAAATCTGATGCAAAAAAAAAAAAAAAAAAAAAAAAAAATGATAAAGGCTTTATTTTGGGAGTTTTTAATATTTTCTTTGTTGTAGAAATCAAGTGACTTTAGAACAACCAGTTTAAATAAAATACAATTTCTGTTATTCATTTAGTAGTTGTTTAAAAATTAACTTCATCTTTTACCTATGATAAAGATATCGTTTACATTACAAAATAACGTATCGTATATACGTACTATCAGGACAAAAACTTTATAGAATTAGAGTAAAATGTTTAAGTTAAGGATTATTTACTTAATATTTTTATTTAATAATAATAATTATTAATAGACTTTGCGAATTTCATGTAAAAATATTTTCTTGCTTTCAAAATTCATTAATAATAATAATTTTTATGGGTATCACTTTGTTTCAATATCCCTCTATATGATATATTTATCATACCATACCAAATAACCATACTATATACCATATTTAATATTTATGGTACCTTTTACATTAACTTTTGTGACTATACTGTACTTTATATCCCTCTCTAAACTTCTAAACAAACGTTCTGTTCCTGTATTTTTTTTTAAAACAAATAACAAAAACAAAATTGTAATCTAATTTTGTATATTTTTATATAAGAGACTTCTCTAGCAAGGGGAGTTTTCAGTTTACTTTATTTATGTTTCCCTGTTTTATTTTGTTACCTTTGTAATAATTCATTTAAATGAAAAAAATATATATTCACAAAAAAAAAGGAATAATAAGCAGGAAAAAAGCAGGAAAACTACATAATATACAGCATATGTATGAAGTTTCGAGCTAGTGGGCTGCTACTGTAGTTTATAATACTATATATATATATATATATATATATATATATATATATAATATATTATATAGGTATGTCGATGTTACTCTTCTAATTGGACTGTTTATAGCCTCGAGGTCACTTTGCAATGACAACAACAAGTAACAATAATAACAACAATGATGACGCTAAAGCAAGTAATTATTATGCTCTCTATTGCTGGCTAACTTTGCTTTAGGCTTAACAAAGTCCTCGCAAAAAGTTTCTCAAATAATAACTGGAAGGTTGAAAGTTTTGCCCTTAGGTATCGTCAGATAAAATTCATAAATGTTTTTTAGTTTAATTATATAAACTTCGTCTTTATTTTTGTACATACGTTAAATTGTAATAAAATTAAAAATAAAAACATTGTTTTAAATTTGGTATACTATTTAAATGCATCTATATAAGTAAATAGGTATTTAAAATTCTATATTAATGTTATATTTTATATATAGTAAGTAAAATGTATTTTAAAAAGGTTTATTTTATAAGTAATGAGCTTGCGTGTATTAGTGTAATAAAAACCCCATATAACATGAGATATACGGTAACATAAAAGCGCATTCTTGGTAGGTTGCATTAGATAAAATTAAATGTAAAACTATTTCTTTTTCTTCTACCTTATTATTTTTTCACTCTCTCACACAGGTTTACTTTACTTTAAAGCCACATTAAAGTCACAGTAAATACTATACGTTGACTTGATAAGATTGCATTCTCGCAATATTTGCTATTTCTCCTTGTGTAAGCAAGAGTGTACAGTATATTTACACTGTACTGTACACGCTAACTTTACGTATAGTAAATAATGTCAATTTCCTTTATTTCATACACTGTTTATTACTACTATAGTATACACAATGTATTATGGTATTACACCTAGATACATTTACACTTGCATTTATATACGTGTGGAAATGCTGCAATTCCTTTTACACTAAAATGTAAACAAAATAAAAAACAATAATAATACATAGTAAAATATACATTACAAAAGCTACAATTTTAAAAGTGATATTTTTTCTATATGGTAAACCCCATAAATATTTATTTGTGAAAGCAGAAAAATAAATAAATTTTATATGTCTAGGCTACCACATTACAAATACCTATACGTAGTAAATTATTTTTTCATTCTATAAAAGTAAAAAATGAATTTAATTTAACTTTCTTTTTTTGACGATGCATTTTTTATATAATATACACACATAATATATATTATATTTTTTAGTTTATAAAAATGAAAACAAGTTAGGAAAGGGTTATTTTTTGACACTTATTGGATTATGTTGAAAGTTAACAATGTTTATAAGGCCGCACTCAGTGTAGGCGACACAATACTGCAGTCACGCATCTCTTCCTGGGCGTGAAGCCAAAACTTTTTCTTTCCTCCTCCTCCTCTTCTTTTTTTTTTTTTTTTTTCTTTCTCACTTTGCCATAAGTCATCATGGACATCACCACGCTTACTGTGTGGCCCACTGCGAGCCACTAGAGAGGAAAAAAGCACAAGTTTGTAATAGAAAAAAATCTTATACAACAAGTCATATATATATATATATATATAAATATATATATATATATATATATATATATATATATATATATATATATATATATATATATATATATATATATATAATATATATATATATATATATATATATATATATATATATATATATATATATATATATATATATATATATATATATATATATATATAATATATAATATGGATAGAAACACGAGGCAGATAAGAGTTTTGTACGTATTATATTATGATGATGGTACTTTTAACCCACTTTAAAATTATTATAAAAAATGTTTTTGTAAAGACTTTAAAATGATAATGAATTGTTATAGGGCAAATAAAATTTTATATAATATATTTTTAAAAAAATATTTATTATGTTTATTCATTGTTAAAAAGTTTTTTTTTCCTACTTGAAGGAATTGAAATTTATTAAATTTTTGAGTTTCAATTTTTAATACTTTTTTACTTTTCTTCTTCTTTTTTTCTTTCTTTCTTACTTTTTTCTTTTTCGTATTCTCTCTCTCTCTCTCTCTCTCTCTTTGTAATATTTTCATAGTTTAATTTCAATGATATGTGAATTTTTTCAACCAGTAACCATGTCAAAATTAAACTAATAAATTTGATAAAATGAGGGGAAAAAATTATCGTTTTATGTAAATGGCATTAAAAATAATTACCAAAATTGATTGCTATTTAAAATGAAAAAATATATTTTTAAATTTTATTACTTTACGTAAAGTGTGTCTCTATTTAAACTTTTTTTTAGTTTTCCAATTTTGATAATAAAAGGATGTAGAATTGTGTAATTAAAAGTGGCGTAAATGTTCATCAAAAGCATTGCTCATAGCGATCTATCAAATTATAAACTGACCAATGCTATACTGTATACTCAATTGTGTGTTCATATTATATTACTGCTGGATATTACATATATCCAAACTGCTACTACTATTACTAATGGATATAGAAAATAGATAATTAACTGCAATGACAATTAAAATATCATGAAGTGTGTATCCATGTGTATAAATAAAATTAACACGGTCTTTTATTTTCTATCGTAGTTCAATCATTATATAATACATATTATATATATATATATATATATATATATATATATATATATATATATATATATATATATATATATATATATATATATATATATATATATATATATATATATAATCTAATACAGAAAGTTAAAAATCTAAAAGAAAGGAAGCAAAAGTTGTGCCAAATATATTTATCTCCACTTAATACGTATATAATTGTAAGTCGTTTATCACGTGGAAGAAAATAATTACGTAAAGTATTAATTTACTTGTAAAATATTCCACAAACTCAAATAATTAATGTGTTTTAAATAAAAATGTCAACATTTACATAAACTGTAACATACAGTTTCGTAACATAATATGTAATATGAATTTCATAAAAAAATAACAAATCTAAATAAATACTACCTGTACACGATTTTTTTTATATACCCGAAAGGCATAAAATTCAATTATATAAACAGAATTGATGATTAATTGAAATGTCACAGCACACGCCACCATGGTACAGACTACAGACACTGTGACATAAATGTTTAATTTATCGTCGAATGACAATACAGCAGCTTGATATGGAGACTTACATTAACTTAATGCTTCATATAAATACATGGCATGTCATTACCATCAAATTTTATATCAAATTTTTTTTGAAAAACTGCTTGTGTTCTGACCAAAAATATTATTTTCACAATCATAGTTTCAGTCATTGCATAGTAATTCGTAATAATTGTTATTTTATTTTATGCATTCTGCATTGCATCAAATTTAGTAAATCATTTTTATATATTATCTTTATACCTTTCCTTTACATTACCAATTATGCTCTGCTCTGCTCTGCTCTGCTCTGCTCTGCTCTGCTCTGCTCTGCTCTGCTCTGCTCTGCTCTGCTCTGCTCTGCTCTGCTCTGCTCTGCTCTGCTCTGCTCTGCTCTGCTCTGCTCTGCTCTGCTCTGCTCTGCTCTGCTCTGCTCTGCTCTGCTCTGCTCTGCTCTGCTCTGCTCTGCTCTGCTCTGCTCTGCTCTGCTCTGCTCTGCTCTGCTCTGCTCTGCTCTGCTCTGCTCTGCTCTGCTCTGCTCTGCTCTGCTCTGCTCTGCTCTGCTCTGCTCTGCTCTGCTCTGCTCTGCTCTGCTCTGCTCTGCTCTGCTCTGCTCTGCTCTGCTCTGCTCTGCTCTGCTCTGCTCTGCTCTGCTCTGCTCTGCTCTGCTCTGCTCTGCTCTGCTCTGCTCTGCTCTGCTCTGCTCTGCTCTGCTCTGCTCTGCTCTGCTCTGCTCTGCTCTGCTCTGCTCTGCTCTGCTCTGCTCTGCTCCGCTCTGCTCCGCTCTGCTCCGCTCTGCTCCGCTCTGCTCCGCTCTGCTCCGCTCTGCTCCGCTCTGCTCTGCTCTGCTCTGCTCTGCTCTGCTCTGCTCTGCTCTGCTCTGCTCTGCTCTGCTCTGCTCTGCTCTGCTCTGCTCTGCTCTGCTCTGCTCTGCTCTGCTCTGCTCTGCTCTGCTCTGCTCTGCTCTGCTCTGCTCTGCTCTGCTCTGCTCTGCTCTGCTCTGCTCTGCTCTGCTCTGCTCTGCTCTGCTCTGCTCTGCTCTGCTCTGCTCAGCTCTGCTCTGCTCTGCTCTGCTCTGCTCTGCTCTGCTCTGCTCTGCTCAGCTCTGCTCTGCTCTGCTCTGCTCTGCTCTGCTCTGCTCTGCTCTGCTCTGCTCTGCTCTGCTCTGCTCTGCTCTGCTCTGCTCTGCTCTGCTCTGCTCTGCTCTGCTCTGCTCTGCTCTGCTCTGCTCTGCTCTGCTCTGCTCTGCTCTGCTCTGCTCTGCTCTGCTCTGCTCCGCTCCGCTCTGCTCTGCTCTGCTCTGCTCTGCTCTGCTCTGCTCTGCTCTGCTCTGCTCTGCTCTGCTCTGCTCTGCTCTGCTCTGCTCTGCTCTAATGTCATTAAAGCCATATAGACCATAGACCACATAAAACCACATGTGCTTTTTAATGAATAAACACGAAATGGGATCTTCAAAACTGATGACAATTTTTTCCAGAATGTTAATGTAGCCCCACGAGAGATCGTGAAAAAACTGTAAAGTATGCAATTTGCGTAAAATTTCATGTTTATTACGTCAGAAACATGCAAAAATTAGTATGAAAATGTTGTGAGGGTTGCATATATTGAATTTTCTGATCACTGCTACGGGGCTACTGTTGGGTTTTGAGACAAACTAATGTTATTTATGTAAATCCCATCAAGTGTTTTGTAATATAAATACTTATGTTTTTCTCTGGTCTATTCTTTTAAGAAAGATTTAAATCCATAATTGTGGGGGGGGGGGGGGTATTGAGTTTTATGATTTTTTGTTTGATTTTAAAATATTTTGCAAGCAAATGAAATTATCTTTACTTAAAACAAATTTATTAATCTAGCAGAGAGTACATTTTTAAAAAATAATACTTTGGGGAAAACCCTTTAAAATTGCAAGGTTATCATTGAATTAGCTGACATATCTGTTTTAGATTTACCATTTTGAATTAGGCAAATGCTTAACATACATAAATAAATTTTATGTATATTTAATTAATAGATTTCAATATAATTAATTAGCCTTTCCTCCGTCATTGTAATGAATGTTCAATCAAATTTTATTATTTACTTTTTAATGTTTATATGTTACTTTAATGTCATCAAAGATACACATAAAGTAATAAGTTAATATAAATAATAATTTACAACATAATGTAATGGATATTATAATAGAGAGAGAGAGAGAGAGAGAGAGAGAGAGAGAGAGAGAGAGAGATGTGTACTACAGTAATGATGTTTACTTTAGTTCTATATGTATAATATAATGAGTCAGTCACTCACCTATATGTAATAATAATAAAGTATACTAACTTGAAGAGCTTTATTATATAAACATAACATGTATATGAACACACTATTTATATACACTATAATACTGTACTGTGTACGTGTTTTGTGTATACACTACATGTCCTTTCCAGTTAATTGTGGTTTTACGTAATGAATGCATAAATTTAGCTCTAATTGTAATACATAGCTTACTACACAATATACTTGCACTATAATTTTTATCTTAATTAAATATTTTTAGGATTATAATAATAAAAAATAAAAAATAGCTAAAGAAATAATAAAGTTATGTAAATTATGAAATGAATTTTTTTCTCTTGTGTAGAATTTCTTTATTTTATTCTTAATATTATAATACAAAGAAACATTATAAAATAGTTTTATAATTAACTATACACAGAAGAAACTTTTATTAAAGCAAGAAAAAAAAAACAAGGCTATTGTTGTGCATTTTTGCATAAAATATTTGGAATAATAGCAATTATTCTAGTTACTTATTTAATATGCAAATTTAAAATGTATGCAGCTCTATAGTTGTAGTGTAGTTATTACTTATTATTAAGATATATAGAAAAACACAATATATAATATATATATTACTTTAAAATACTATATTTTTATGAACTAATTAACAATACAGAATGTGATCAAATGATAAATTTAAAGCCCTTGTCAACTTACTTTTTTATCATTTAGAATACTAGATTGATAATTACCATAACTTATTATCCATGAATTAGACACCAACACGTTGATTTTGTACTTATTGTTATTTATTTACTTTTTGACTATTATATCACGTATCTGACGTCACAATGTACCGATGGGGTCGTGATAGGCGTAAAGAACTTGAGGGAGGGGCTTAAATTTATCATGTGACCAGAGTGGTGACTGTGATTAGCGGTGGTACATTGTGACGTCAGATATGTGATATAACAGTCAAAAAGAAAATAAATAAAAATAAATACAAAATCAACGTGTTGGTGTCTAATTCATGGATAATAAGGTATGGTAATTATCAATCTAGTATTCTAAATAATAAAAAAAGTAAGTTGACAAAGGCTTTAAGTGTAGAGTTCAAAAACTTTAACTCTTTTTTGACAAGTAAACGGCGTTGTTGGACTGGAACTGATTTTTTCCCCCAAAAAACCCAAGGAATAAAAAAAAAATGATTAATTTGGATTGAATTGGCCAGACAAAAAAAATGTTGTACAGTACATATGACATTTGAAAAGTTTTGAAGTTAAAGCACTTGAGGTGACAAATTGTCTTTCTCCTATAATGTTATATTAAGTGTTATTGAAATTGTATCATACAATTTGAAGTATCGGAGTTTTCAGTTTTCTAGCATTATTTTATTTAGATTTTTTTTAAATATAGGCTATAGTGAAATCGTGATCGTAGACTATATTCCCTGTTATATGATATAATGTGTTCTGTATGTATAGTTGTATAAATACACACAAATACACATAACACAGTTTACTTAAAGGCTTAATGCGCATTTAAGGTGTCTCGGGGTGAAACAGATTTTTCGAACAAGCCTATTGTAAATAATACGGTGCATGCATTCATGTTAAAGTCATGGATCCGCATAGTAAAATGACTAATTTTGCTAGTTTAAAAATATTTCGCAATATTTTTGAGCTCATTATTGATGTCGTTAATAGTTTGAATAATTGGTATATCAAGTATGTCAGAAAAATAATAATAACAAGAAATTATATGATTTCCCAAAGAAAATAGCCAAAAATAAAGTTTATTTTATATGGTGAGCAATGATATTCGTTACTCCAGTATGGCGTCCAAGTGCATTAAATATGACGTCATGCTATATCTCTATGCTTTTCTCGTCATATTCATGTACGCCTGTAACAAAAATTACACTCCAAAGAAAAGAAAAAAGCTTTGGTCATAGTATTCTGAGTAATATATTATAATATTATATAATAGTAATAATTGATTTTTATTAAGAGGCAAAAAAAAGGTACATACCCACTTACATGGTCTACATGACTTTTAATTTAACAATAATCACATGTCAGAGTGTTTCATAATTTCAGTTTTATACAGTACATATAATTATAGTACTTTTCTTTGAGCGCAGATTTTGCTTCGTAAACAAAAGCTATTAAGTTTATGAACTATTATTATTATTTAAAAAAAAACTGTAGCAAACTGTAATAAAGTATTAAAAGCAATTACTAACGTGAGCAATGCAGTGCAAAGAAGCTGCAATATATTTTTACCATACTCTCTATAATGTTTAAGAACATACGCTAAAAAATAAAAACTTTATATTCTGTGGAATATTCAGTTGAGAAAATCTTATTTGCATTTCATTTAAGAACAAAAGATAAAGGGTAGAAAATTTTCAACTTTTAGATTATTTTATACATTTTGTATAATATAAAATGTTGTACCAAAAAATACTTAAATAAAAAATAAAAAGTAAGGTAACCAAAGGGGAAAATTAATTTAATTATATAAAATTCTTGTTTGATAGTCGTACTGAATCGTATGTATAAAATATTACTTTAAATTGCTCTATCTCTAATATATATATATATATATATATATATATATATATATATATATATATATATATTAGAGAACTTGTGTAGTATACTCTTTACGGACTGTAAATAGCATCACAAAAATTATAATAATGCACAATAAGATTATAAGTTACAGTTAAAAAAATTCTAAGATAAATATTTCAATTTCAGGTAAACAATAAAAATTCTTTGTTGAGTAATATATGTTTCGTAAAAAAAAAATAAAAATAATAATGAGAATATGAAATGTAACATATTATGTATACCCAATGTCGGGGAAGAAAGAGTAAAATGTATATATGTATACACACACACACACACACACACACACACATATATATATATATATATATATATATATATATATATATATATATATATATATATACACACACACACACACGTATGCTAAAACAACGCCTTTCCTGCCAAAAACTGCATCCGGGGTGCTAAACCAATCAGAGAGCGTGTTATAAACCTACCAGCCAATCACAGTTGACTTTTACATAGTTAATTACACTGCATCCTCTCGAATTAGTATTGGGAGAATTGTGTATAAAAATATTCACTATTGCATATTTCTGATTTTATACAATAAATTAATGACATGAACTGCACACATGATCTATCATTAATTATATTTATTTTCAGAATTGCATAGAAGATTTTTTTTTTTTTTTTTTCGTAATTCAAAAGCTGAACACGATGAAATGGAAATTTATTATTGTTGGGGTTGGATTTACTAAAATCACGTTTAATTCTTACTTTTAGAAACTCTTTGGTAATGAAAGTTATATTTCAAAAGGCTTTTGTAATGAACAAAAATTAAAAATTAAATTTGTGTTTTTTATATATAATATACTTACATTAATTTGGGTATACGGTATTTTATTGTTTCAAATTCTTTTTTAATTGAATGGCTACTTATTAATATACTGTTTTTTATATTATTAAAACATAAATTTATGTGTTTGAAACGTATAATTTTTATTTTTAATATTTAGAATTGACTAATTTTTTTATTTTCCAAATCATTCTGATACCTATGGTTGGAGTAAAATAATTGTATATAACGTTAATCAAACAACAAAAATAATAAAGTACGTTTATTCTGTTGTTGTATAATATTAGTTTAGAATTAAGAGGAAAAAAATAATACATTAATTTATTAAAAATATATATCTGATTTATTTTATTACTATCCTGTTTGTATATGGAAAATTTAATTTATAATCTCTATAGGGATTAAAAAATAATAATAACAATTCGCCTATATATACCATGCAAGAGTTGACAAAAATATCCATGATTTTATACGCAAAAAGCAAATCACTCGTTGAAATATTATTGTGTTTATTTTATTGGTATAATGCTTTTTGTTGTATATTTTTACGACTTCAGAGAGTTGATGATTATTCTGTGAAGTTTAAGTGCTAATGTATTATCAATAATACTTAAATAAACTCTCTCCTGTCATGTTTAAATATAAAAGTTATACGCAAAAAAAAAAAATAATAATAATAATAATAATAATGTAAATATTTATTTGTCACAAAATTTTAAACGAATAATTTATTTTTATAGTAGGTATTCATGTATATGTATAATACAAGGTATATATTGTGTTTTACACACTAATGGTTATGTATGTATTGTTGAAATAGAAAAGTGTTATTTTGTAGGTTTGTTAGTTATTATTGATTTAAATGTAAAAACATGACAATTCAGTGTCATGGCAGTTATAATAAAATCATATATATATATATATATATATATATATATATATATATATATATATATATATATATATATATATATATATTGACAAACCATGTATATGTTAAAAAATATATTGTATTAAAATTATCATAGCAAGACAAGCAAATAGTTTTACATAGCAATAATTAGCAATTAATAAAATATACTTATGAATAATATTTTACTATTGTTATTATTATGTGATTCGTATTTATGAGAATTTCAACTTTTTCGTGGTCTAATAACAAGTAGAAATATTTGCATAGTGTGAGTCATATTTGGTTGCATACAATCTATTTTGTTCTATTTTATAAATATTTAAATATTATTAATCAATTTTCTATTTACACTAGTTATAATATGTTAAGTGATATTAAAGATTAATATAATTATTCAGAAATGTTTGCTATTGTACCTATATATCTATTATGCTGTATACTGAAATTTTTTGAGAGATATTACTAAGTTAGTATGAATTAAATATCCAACGTAATTACGTTTTTAATATTTGAAAACTTATGATGCCATACATTATGTTTATTTGCTATTATAATAATTAGTTTATGTATATTTCTCATGTTATTATAATTGTGGTATTTATGTAAGTCACCCTAATAAATTATTATCTTATTATTCTTATCTAGAAAAGCATCGAATTTGCATGTCACCAAGTTTATTGCACGTAGAAAATATTGCAACGTTTGAACAGTTCATCTCTGCAACACACCTCGGGAACTTTAAATGTTTTGTTTTTTAGTTACTTTTTAATACTACTGCAAAATGAGGCCCTATGTTAACAAATTACTTACAGAAAAATCATATTATCACTTCCTGATTGTTTTTCAATAATATTGGCAAGCTTTGTGGAGAAAATTATATATATATATATATATATATATATATATATATATATATATATATATATATATATATATATATATATATATATATATATTTATTGTATATCACTTATATACAGAAATCCAACCAAGGCCTAGGCATATATATATATATATTGTATCTCGACGATTATAATGATTTTTTCAAATATTGTTAAGCAGGTTCTGTTTAACAATATTTCAGAATTGAGCCCTTTCAATTTTTACTGTATTTAAACAAATTAAAAAATTGTCACCTTATCTAATTTTATAATACATGCAATTATGTACATAATATATAATTGTCATAATTTATTAGTTATATCATAGTATATTATACTATGGTTATATCTTGATGACAGTCAGTATTTTCAACCCTTGAATTGTATGACTTTATTGATATTGGTGTAATTTATTACAAGTCATCGACTCTATAAACTTGTAACTGTCATTCTTACGTTTTTTTTTGTTTTTGTTTTTTATCGTTTTTCTGTCTTAAGAATGATATATAAATAAATTGTTTAAACGTCTTAAAATAGTGTTTTATATAATACTAAATCAGTCTACAAAACAATAGTACTTAAAATGATTGTCTATTATCTATTATTTTCTTCATATTTGTATGCTTTTTTTTTTTTTTCAAAATATTTATTATTTATATATAAAAAAAATAACAAAAAAAATTCTTGATGCGTGAAAAAAGGCAACATTATTACAATTTCACCCCCTTTTGAAAAGCATACAATTTGATTGATTTAAAATTTATTGTATATTTCAGCATGTGGGCCAAAAAGTTAGAGACAAGAAAGAAGTTGGGGCCAAGAGACGTTAGTTCCTCATCAGTGAAGCTCAATAAAGTGTGTTAAATGTTGTGAGGAAGAAGTGACTAATAAAAACTAAACATTAATGTAAAAGACCGTTCCGCTGTGTTGTGCTATTTTATGCTGAACGATGATATTTTTTTTTTCTTTTTACTTTTACGCTAAAAGTTATTACTTAAAAACACATTTTTGTTTTCATATTTTTTTTTATGTATCATAAATAAAGATTTTCATGTGCTAATAGAATTTTAATATTTTTATAATACTTATAGGAGTGTTAATATCTTTAAATTGTTTAGAATTACAATAAAATAAAAAACTTACTTATTTTTCTATACCTTTATTTAATAATTATCTAAAATTAACAGTTTATAGTTTACTTAGAGAAATTAATAATACAAGTATTCAATTCCTGCATGTTAATAAAGTTCAAAACTTTGAACTATACTTGAGAGAGAGTTTATAACTTAATTTTGGAGGAGTTTCAATAACTAATGCTGATAATATTCTATATTATACAAGCCCTAGTTAAGATACATTCATCTTACTTTACAACTTGTTGACTTATATAATTGAATAATTACGTCAATGGTTTTCAAAATGTGGATCATTTGTATAAAAGCACGCAGATATTAATTACTGTCTCATTATGGTTATTATTATTGTGTAGCTTCAACTGCCCAGGTGGTCGTTGTAAACAAGTGAATAATGATTACGCAATATGACGCATGTTAAATAGCACTATGTTCTCCAAAATGGCAAATGCTAACTATCAAGGACACAATTAAGTAATTAAATTTATACAACATACTATATACAACAAATGTATAATAAATGACGTTAACGAAATTTTGTGCTTAATTTTATATGATTTTTTTTTCTTCAAATACGTCAGCAAATCAGAATTTATGCACTTAATTACTTTAATCATTTGAAATAAATAATTTATACACCAAATTATGTATGCACACGTTATGTGCAGTTAATCCATTCGTTAAAAAAAAAAATGAAAGTTCACAAGTTCCACTATAGTAGCAACTAAAATATGTTACTTTATAACATGTGTTGTTGTGTTACTGAGCAAAGCGTCTGCAAAAAATTAGTCAACAGAATTTAAACTATTTATATTCCTTATAAAACTTATGCAAAAGTGGAAGAACCAATGACTCAACACAAAAATGTAAGTCAGTTATAAAGAGGTTATTTAAAATTTTATAACACAGAGAGCTAAATTAAATCCAAAATGATTAAAAGTTATTACCTTTAATATGGGTAATCGATGACCAAATTTTGCAAGCAAGCATCATATCATAATCCAGAAATAAGATCGTAAAATGCAGTATAAATAAAGCAAAAGACAAGTGACCTAACTGCTAAATGATATAGGAAGAAATAATGTCATATTTCTGTATAACATTCCTTACTTTGTAAGTGCACTGAGTTGCAGCAAGTCGCCAGTTTGCCTGCAGTATTCCCCAGGAAAAAAAAAAAAAAACTCTACATAACTTTTAGAATGTCTTATTTACATATTTGCATAAGCAAACAATAGAGAAAAATTGTGTATCTTTCTTTTCTATTTATATAATGATTTTCACTGCTTCACAACAGAAGAATGCGCAAGAAATCAATAGCATATTACATCAATTCACATTTGGAATGATCTTACATTTTATTGAAACATACAAAAATACATATATGTATAGCAAAGAATTTTTCTGGCTCATTAAATACACATGTAAACTTTCAAACATTTTTACTTAACCAGGTAATTGTTTATGAGCAGTGCACACGTTGAGATGTTTGGATTTTAGCATGAAAAACTATAAATTTTGCCAAAAGTGGTGAAAATAAAGCATCAATTTAGGAAAAAATATTATATATATTATCATATATGTATAATCCAAAAATATGTTAGAAATCATTTAAAATTGTTGCCTTAAATGTGTAATAATACACAACTAAGAAAAAAAAAGGGATTATTATTGATTAACTTCATTATATATGATGACAAAGCAAATTTTACGCCCATATTGCTCTAAAATTTAGCTTTAATCTAGAAAAAAAAATCTTTAGTAAAAATAAATTGGCTGTTAATGTCACAACAAAAATAAATTGATGAAAAAAAAAGTGATTTGCCACATAAGCCACAATAATTTTAGTAAATATATAACATACAGTTTATGAAAATATGCTGTGGACAAAATACCAATATACATATATAATATTATATATATATATATATATATATACACACACACAACAAAAAAGTTTATATGTATTTCAATACTTTAAAAATTTAAATTTTATATAATCAAAATTGAACTCTAATCACGTATTTTATGGTCTATGGATATAAATATATTTTTTATATTTGAAATAAATACATACATACAATATACAATGCTATTAATTTTGGGATTATTGACTGGCTGTTATATTGGAAATATATATATAAACTGTTCTCACTTCAAATATTGTTATTTTTTTTTTTATTATTGTCAGATTTTTTATTATATAGAATTTTTGTAATATATTTCATTGTCTCTCTCTCTCTCTGTCTCTCTTTCTCTTTCTCTCTCTCAACTTCGTATTCGTATTATATGTATATTATATAAAATAATGTACAGAATTTATATATTTTTTGCATATACATACACGTGGCTTTGACAGCTTGAAGATATTGCTCAGGAAACAGAACATTTGAATTTCCTGCAAGCAGATGGATGCTTAGTTGTAAGAGCCCTCTCTCTCTCTCTCTCTCTCTCTCTCTCTAAAAGCTATATAGGCTCTGTCATTTCTTTTATTTTTACTCTACATAATATTGACATCTTTCAATAGCTATATAGCTTGTGAAGCTGATAATATAAAACATTTTATCTGCTGATGCTTGAGCTTTACTATACGGTTTTTAAAATTGGAAAATTGTCATCGTTATTGTGAAAAATTTTACTCGTTTTTATCTTTATTTATTTTTTCCCTTCTCTCTCTCTCTCTCTCTCTCTCTCCTCTGTATATTATTTTGTATCACAGAGAATATTTATATTATGTTTTATTATTTCAATTCACAATATATCTATATATATACATATATATATTTATTTAAATAAAAATTGTCAATGTTATTTTATTTTTTTAATAACATTTCTCTTTACTTTATGATACCTAACGTTACTATAAATTTATTTGTTACCAAGAATTGTTGTGGAAAAAAATAAATAATTTGATTCAGGCATATTTATGTAATTTTTCATAAATACCAGTTATATAAAAAAAAATAAAGCTATATATTCGATCAATCTTTTATATTTTTTTAATTCAGTTAAGTGAATGTTTTGTTTAGTTGAATGGTCTATATTTTGAGAGTGGGTCATCGTTCAGTTTTGCGGCGTTGCGGCATATAAAAGGCAAAATAAAAGGCGTAAGTATAAAGCAGTATAGTAGCAGCAGCTAGTATAAAGTTTTTCTTTTCACATCATTCGTCAGTGTCAACAATAGAACGAGATACTGAATACCGTCTTGAGCTTAAGTTTTCACAAAATATGGCATTCTCTTAGAGATTTGTCTTTAAGATTAATTAGACTAGATTGTCCGCAAGCCAAAATCTTTCAAGTTTCTCATACTATGGAACACGATCTCTTCCAACCCTTGACCAGAACAGTTTGTTTCACCATCCGCCATACACAACAGATTTATCACTTCCCTCATAATCTTAACATAAAACATCGTCATATTAATTAATTATAAAATGTATCATTTAACTTTCTATTTTTTTGCACACTTGAAATGTTATAATATATATTTTTAAAAAAAAGAAAGAAAAAAAGTTTATTATTTACTCTCTAATAATATAAAATGATGATGAAGATTTATTGTCATAAAAAACAATTGCGATGACAAATAAAAAATTGCTATAAGTTACATGAAAATAATTTTACATTTTTTTTACCCCTTGTGTGTGTGACATGACGCTAATGTATTTTTTTTTATTTGCCTTTAAAGCTTTTAATCCATTCACTATTTTTAAAGATACTCGAGGCAAGATTGTAAAAAAAAAAAAAAAAAAAAAAGGTAAAAGTAAATGCTATTTAAAGTATAAGCCCTAAAACTGAAAAAACTTTAGTAAAAAAATGAACATATTTAATTTGAGCTTTACTGTAAATATGTATATAATTAAATAATAATAAAAAAAATAAAGCTGAAGCAGTCATGGAGTCGATACCGAAATTTTCGATACCGATACGATACCGATATTCTTAAATTTTGCCGATACCGATACCGATACGATACTCGCAAAAAAAAATTTGCTCCGATACGATACCGATACGATACCGATATTTTTTCGATATTTTTGCTATATTTCAAACATAAATATTGCACCATAAATTTCATATTTTTTTTTCATCTTTGAGGTATAAATTTGTATCATATTTTTACAACATTTATTTATTTATTTATTTATTTATTTACTTACTTACTTACTTACTTACTTACTTACTTACTTACTTACTTACTTACTTACTTACTTACTTACTTACTTACTTACTTACTTACTTACTTAATTAATTACCTAAATACTTAATTACTTATTTATTTATTTTATTGTATTGTTCGTTTGTTAACCTAAAATGATTAAAATAAATTACGAATTAGCAATTTTCTTATTTAGTATAGAAGTGACTTCAAGTATTTAATAAATTAATTTTTTTTTCACGGTATTTTTTTATTTGATAAAATAAACAAAGTGTCATTAGCTTTTTTTTTATGCACCATCACCGATTAAGGGTATAAAAAAGTCCAAATTTCTCCTCTGGTCGGAAAAATCCTTTGATTTTGTAAACCTTTTAAAAATTTTAACATTGTAAAAATTTTGTATAAAGACATTAATGGAAGTATGCTACATCTTTTGTAATTTGCAATGCATTGAATTAATGTAACGGTACAGAGATTTAAAATGTCAATCATTGGTTATATTTTATTGTGATTTCTACCGGCTCTTTAGTCATTAGGAGAGATCATAGATAGTAATGTACGAACCACACGACGGATTTCTCAGAAACTTGGCGACAGTCGCTCACTTTTTTTTTTTTTTTTTTTTTTTCATAAAAATAAGAAAAAAGTTTTAACACAGTTGCATTTTTATTGTATGTAAAATAGAAAAGGTGCACGTCGCCCTGCCCTGTTGTTATAGCAAAATGACAAAATAGGAGTGAATTTTATTGTCCAGGTACGAAAGATAGATAATCACTTTTGTGTGGAATGTTCTCGTTGCTTGTTAAGTTAAGTTTTTTTTTTTTTTTTTTTTTTTTTTTTTTTTTTTTTTTTTTCTTCTATTTTTTGTATTTATTACTTTTATTTTATGGGAGAGCAAAAGTCTCAAAGTATCGAAAAAAAGTATCGAAATTCGACGATATTTTGCTGATATCGGTGACCGATACCGATATTCGATACTAAGTTAAAAAAAGGCCCCGATACTATACCGATACGATAAAAGTATCGGTATAGTATCGGATATCGTATCGTAGTCGATACCGATACTCCATGACTGAGCTGAAGTAATTACATTGTTATCAGGAAGTAGTTGGGCAATTTTTAAAACCGTCAAACAAGTTTCATGTCGTGGAGTTTAGACTTTCAATACAAGATGAATACCCAAAGTAATATGAAGAAATTTTAGATTTATTTCACGTTAAAGTGGCTATAGATAATACAGATTAAAAAAAAATCTTGTATATTTACAAAGTTAAGTTATTGATTTTTCTCTTACTAGAGGCTAGAATTTTTTAATTTACTCCGATAATATGATTTGCAATCAATAGGTTACGTTTGGTTCATAAAGTAAAAATTCATGAAACTATATTATGAAATGATACATCAGTGCACGGAAGATTTTCGAGAGTTTAAATCACTCTGAAACAAATGAAGAGTAAAGATGTTGAGTTTGCGCATCTTATACTATAAATACAACAATAAAAATAAAATTAAAAAGCTTAAACAGCACTGTATTCTTAAAGCAATAGACCACATAAAACAATATGTGCTTTTTAATGAATAAACACGAAATGGGATCTTCAAAACTGTTGACAATTTTTACCAGAATGCTAATGTAGCCCCACGAGAGAGCGTGAAAATACTGTAAAGTATGCAATTTGCGTGACTATTCATGTTTATGACGTCAGAAACATGCAAAAATTAGTATGAAAATGTTATGCGAGTTGCATAAATCGGCATTTCTGATCACTGCTACGGGGCTACTGTTGGGTTTTGAGACAAACTAAAATTATTTATGTAGGTCCCACCAAGTGTTTTGTGATATTAATGATTATGTTTTTCTCAAGTCTATTCCTTTAAGATTAAATAAATTAATTCTCAATATTAGTTTTGTAAATCATGTTTAGAAAGATTTCTAGTCCAACTCTTTGTTATCATAAACTTTGTGTCCTTCTGTATTTAATTTAAATAGCAAAATAAATAAATAAAATAATATAACAAGACACATATGAATGTGACTTGTAAAGTATAATTGCTAAACGTGTAATTGGGTAATTATATCCAGAACTTATAACAAACGCTATTGTATTATACTTTAATACTATATACAAAATGTAGAAAGTAAGTTTCAATTCATAACCATAAAGAATATATAATTAGATTTTAAAAGTAAGAAGAAGGTAGAATTTGAAAATAAAGTCTACCTTTAATAATTATTATTTGTGTTATTCATGAAATAAATTATAATACTATAATAGAATTTTTTTCCTGGTTAAATTTTGTAAATATATATAAAGTTCTTGCGCAAATATGTTAAATATTTTTTTAGCTTAAAAGTTTTGTAGTGCTCATGCTTACTACAATTCATTTTGTTATTAAGTTTCCCCTGGAGCGCAACAATTTGCCAACTATATATGACGATTAATGCACGCTTCCAGCACACAGTGAAGAGAGAGAGAGAGAGAGAGAGAGAGAGAGAGCAGCAGAAAGTACTCGGTCGGTACTGACTAAACTTACAACTGCAAGCAAATCCACGCCCTGGCTCCGGGCTTTTCAAGCTCTCTTTCCTCTTCTTCCTCTTATTGCTTTAAATATTCTAATGCACTTCTCTCTCCTTCTCTGATGCATAATAAAGTATACACTATTATGTAGCCGTTTGATCCACATTATTTACTTTATAATACCTTTTTTTTTTTTTTTTTTTTTTTTGCTACTGTAAAATTACAAACTTTTTTTTTATATATAAAAGCTTGCTTTTATATTTTAGGATATTACAACAATATTAACACTCAGACTTTATGTTGCTACTTTTAAAACTGAAGTTTAAAATTAATAGTCTCAAAAAAAATAAAAATCAAGAAGTTGCAATTTTTAACCTACATATTACAGCATTTAATTTTTTCCTTTCTTTTTATTATATAAAATGAATATTTTTATTTTTATCATTTAACACACATCTGAATAAAAAATAAAAATTTATGAACATTTTACTTCCACACACACAGTATAATCTACAAACACCACATCATCAAATATAAAGTTTAAGTTTGTATGTGTACTGCCTGTAAACATACTATATAATATTGTAAATGTAAATTTGGAAAATTTTCCCCAGACCAGACTTAATTATAAGAGAAATGTTAACACAAGCGCATGCAAACATAGTTATATCCTTTATGGTCAACTCTTTGGCTTTGCCTTTTGTATATATATAAACATTTTACTTAATATTATTTACACATTATTTGCATTTTGTATTCATCAAATAAACTATAATAGTTCTGTAGGGAAATGGTTTCTATAATATAAAAATTAATAATAATAAATGGCAAAAGAATAGAGTTGACAAAAAAAGGTTTTGATATGTGATCTTTGATGAGAGCAGGTGCTATTGTGAGGGTCCACAATGAAATAGAGAGGGGTGAACGTTTGATCTAATTATGTCACCGTGCCTCAATATAAAGCAACACAAAGCAAGAAGCATCTCTTTCTTCCTTGCTATGACGCAACAACTTCTCCTTTTACCTCATCATATTTCCAATTTACACAAAATATAATTGAAACAGAAGAAACACAATCCACACTAGCAATTTTTATATACGAGAATCCCATGATTTTTCTTTTTCAAATTATTATTTATATATAAAAATCAAACCTTGAAAACAACAACACAATTTTATTGTTTTTCTGTTGGTGATTAATAAAATAAAATAATATTTTGAACTATCAATAACAAATTTCAAAATTATTTTTCAAAGCTTATTTATGAATTATAAAATGAATAATAATATAGAACATTTATTAATGAATTCTTCATTAAATCTATTTATTTGTATTTGCAGCTTAAAATGTATATTTTATTTCCTTGTATTATAGTAGTTGAACTGAGTTGTTTTTAAATGGTAAATACCATAATAGTCTTCAAATTAAATTGATATTACGCACAATAAAATTTTGTTAGCTTGGAAACGTTGGATAATAGCTTGTTAACATTATACTTTGAAAATCATATGAAATGTTGGAAAAAAATAAAACAATTTTACTAAGCTCGCTTTAGTATTATTATTTTACGTAATTTTAGTGAAATAAAAAAAAAGTAGTACACACTTTATTTATATACACTTGTATATATAAATATTTGATGTCAATAAAAACGCTATAGAAACATGTTCATTTAATTTTAGTTTTAAAATTTTATTCTTCAATCCACATAATGTTATATAATTGCAATTTAAAAAGTACTTACAGTATAACTACTTATATCATATTATAAACTTTATAATTTGCTATAATATAAAATTACTCTTTCCTCTAAGATATTTTCTGTTTTTAGTTCAAATAGAGTTTCTAGAATTATGGATTCATCAAGAGTAATTACATTAATTTCATTAGCTTCATCTAAGTGAAGTGCTGCTGTTAGAAATGTAAGCCACCGCTGGCGAAAGATGCTTGTATAGCCAGCGAAGCAAGCAGGCAGGCAAGCAGGCTTGTGCAGCTTCTTTTCCCCCAAGAGTTTAGCATTATATATATATATATATATATATATATATATATATATATATATATATATATATATATATATATATATATACACACGAAGCTAAAGGTATAATTCAAGATATAGCCTCTTCAAACTTTACTTTAGAGTAATACTAACATTCACAGCAAAAACAATTAGCGTGCGTAGTTGTAAAGTGAATGTACCTTACGCATACTTCATCTTGTTATAAAACTTCAAATTCGCTTCTGAGCGCAGGGAGTGATTCTTTAATATATTATATAACTTAATCATAAATTAACTCAAGTTAAAATTGTTTAGCTTGATCATGAAAATTGGCTTGAATAATTAAAATTATACCCTAACAATTTTTAGGGGTATAAATATAAGGGAGTTACGATAGGTATAGCCCAAGACATTAAGTTATTCGTTTGAACAAAATAGTTTCAATTACGAAACAAAAGTTTTTCAGGTTTCTAATTTAAAGTTTCAAAGTAAGAAAACTTTCCTCATATGGTTATTTGCTTTCATTTATTTTTGTAGTTTTATCCAACACCTTGTGGAATTGTTTACCTTTTTTTTTCTATTAAAAAAACCATTATATAGTTTTATTTTTCGAATCTGCAATTTTTTTTTATTGTTTATTTTATTAGAAATTATTTTGAGCTTGCAGCGGGGAGAGGGTACACCAACTTATAAAGCCAACTGAAATGTTTTCAAGGAAAATAAATTAGAAAAATTTCATTGCAAGCTTAATATCATATGTTTCAAGTTAAAACATATCATAACCCTCAGTTTCACCGGTGAAAATGTTTGGTTTCAAAATTTTGTTGTGTTACACAAAGTTTTATAGCAAGAAAAAAAAAAAAAAAAAAAGGAAATTTGTCATAAAATTTTTTATTACTAAATAAATTTAAAAATGCCTCAAAATGAATAGAAATTTCTTATACTAAAATAAAATAAATTAGATATAAATATGATAGAAAAATAAAATTTCTCTTAGCTATTAATGCCATGTTTTAATGATTATTGTCAATAAAAAGATATACATAAAGTTTTACACCTACAAAATATATAATAACAAAACACTTTAAATTTTTATTACAGTAAATAATTCAATTTACGTAATAATATTCATGGCAATTTATAATATTAATATTAAATACATTGTATTATAATATGATTTACGATGCATCGAATAGCACTGACACTTTTTATTATTTTTTTTTTATATATATAAGCAAAATAGGGTTATTTCTAAAAGTGTGTAATACAAGATTATAGGTACTTATATTTTAATGGGCAGTTAAATGTTTAAAGCACATCATACTTATAAAGTATTGAACATGAGTATGTTGTTGTATGGTAAAAATGAGGATTCTTACTGACTGCATGGTGTTTGTCATTTTTGTCTCCTTTTATAACGATTACAATTTAACGCACCGGTGACTTTTTCTTATAATATATACCTTAAGGCGGGTAATATAAAAGACATGTATAGCTTGCTCAATTTTTACGCGCTTTCGCTCACATCTTATTAAACTATTCTTATATAAAAAAAGAAGTAATAGAAGGTTCTTATGAGAATTTTTTCAAAGCTGCAAACAACCCAGAAATGCTTATAACACTCTCTTTCTTTACAAAATGTTATATTATGTATACATAATATTCATTATTAAACTTGAAACTTGCCACAGAAAATATAATAGAGAGAGAGAGAGAAAGAGAGAGAGAGAGAGGAAAAATTCAAATATATTTAGAATATAATATATATTCAAAATTCATATATATATATATATATATTCAAATTAAACTTAATTATTTTGAGTTCAGCAATGAAAAGTTGATATATATGGAAAAGCTATAATAACTATTTTATTTCAAACAAAAAACAGTAACATTAAAGATATCTCACAATTATATGCATTAAATTTTTTTAATTGTACTTCTGAAAGATGTTATATTTCATTATGTCCAATTTTCATATTTTTTGGATGAGTGAGAGTATAATTATATATATATATATATATATATATATACAGGGCCGGCTTGGGGCACGTTGGCCCGGTCTGCCAATCTGGGAATTGGCCCGCATATGCTGGGGGGTCTGGGGGGCGCCAGCCCCCCAGCTTGCGCCGCAGACGAAATTTTTTTTTAAAAGGGGGCGTGGCACTGGTTTTTACGCTAATTTTGAATTAAATTTTAATTTTTTCACATTTTTAAAAATAATGTATAACACTATTATATTGAAAAATAAGTATGCAATTGAACCATGACATTATTTTGATATACTACGATCTACATGACATGACCTTCGGCCACCTTAAAAAAAATAGTAGACAAAAAAATTGATGTATGATAGAAAACAAACTATATTGAAGGAAATTGTTATAATGTAATGATTTAATTGAAGTATGGGGGAAAAAAGAAAAAAAGGGGGGGCAGAACAGGGATTTGTAAATTTATAATTATAGGTGTAGATAACTTAAAATTTTTTCGAATGGTTTGACTTGAAAAAGCTTGATTTTGAGCTTAAATTTGAAAAAAACGAGCCATTACTTGGGGAAATCAATATTTAGGCCAAAATTTAAAAAAAAAAAAAAAAGCTCTTGAACCTGTGTGTCAAAAAAAAAAAAAAAAAAAAAAAAAAGGCTCAATTCTCATTATATACAAAAATTTATTTTTATTTTGAAGACAAAAGTTGTAAATTATTATTATTTTTAAGTATTAACAATTGATTTTACATGCTATAGAGAATTATAAATATATTGTACTAAAAAAAAAAGTTTTATCCTTTTTTTTTATCTTGTATTCTTTGCAAATGCTTTTTTTTTAACGAGTCATTTACGGGCTCATCTCGTGTTTAGAAATATATCTTTAACAATAAATATATATTTTTATAAATAATATAAATAAAATATAAATATAGGGCTATGAATTTAATAACTTTCCAAAATATAATATTTTATTTACATACTATAGTGCAAGAAGTATTGAAAAAAACGCAAATACGACGGCTTAAAAAGAAGGGTTTAATTGAAACTATAATTAAAAAAATGATATCACTTCTTTTCAAATAATAAAAAAGTTAGCTATTTTTCAAAGTACCTTTGAACTTTTTTTAATTGATTTTTTTTCCATCAGAACCAAAGGCCCGCAAAAGCAAAGTCCCTATCCAGGAGCCCGCGGATTAACTTGTACGGCCTTATGCCTAGCTGGCCCAAGTGCATAGAAAAATTTAGTTGGCTTGCAATGATCTCAATGCATTTTTTTTTTTTTTTTTTTTTTTTTTTTAGTTACAATAAAAATGCGCATTTCAAGTAATTTGTGTGCATGCATCATAGATTAAATTCATATGATACAAAATTAAATTAAAAAAAATATGCTGGCAAAGGTTTTAAAGTTTAGTTGTTTTTTCTTCTCTCTCTCTCTCTCTCTCTCTCTCTCTCTCTTTTTTTTTTTTTTTTTTTTTTTTTTATTAATTAAGAGCAAGCAAAAAGGCCCGCAAAGTCAAAAGCCCGGGCCGCGGGATCCCGGCCTTACGTCTTATGCCAAGCCGGCCCTGATCAGATTCATTATCAGAATTTTCACTTTCACTACGTATATTATAATTTTTTGCATAACTAAGATTTTCATTTCTCTGCTCTGTCTCTGAATTAAATAAACTGTAGAAGTAGAAAAACTATTATATTGTGCTGCAAACTTTTGAGTAAATTTAAATTATTGTCTTCTTCTTCTTTCTTTCATTCTTTCTTTCTTTCTTTCTTTCTTTCTTTCTTTCTTTCTTTCTTTCTTTCTTTTTTTTTTTTTTTTTTTTCTGGCCCGCTTGGCCCGCAATGACGTTGGCCCGGTCTGCGATCGCAGACCTCGTCTTATGGCCAAGCCGGCCCTGTATATATATATATATATATATATTATATGTATTTTAACGTTGCATTAGCAGGAGACAGAAATCGCCTGCCAATATCCTGATAAGACACGTTTGTTCTATTGCGTCAGTAGAGCATGAAAAAACTGTCACTTTCAAAATTACTTTAAGAAAATCCGTCGTATCACTAAAATTCCAAAGTCGCGCCCCGACTGTTTTGAAGTTTTTAATGCCACTTAAATTTTCAGGACCTATTTTACATAAACGAAGAACATATAATGCTTTTCGAAAGTAAATTTTTTCAAATTTCTTATATTTCAAAATTTTGCATGGTAACTCCACATATTTAAAAAGTTGTATTATCCTTTATTGTCAATTTGAAAGAAAAGAAATACTGTCATAACGTCTGTAGTCTTCACTGCATGGCCTAACTTATAGTTGTAATAGTAGCAGGCTAAATAATAAAATCACGAATGAAACAAAGATAAAACGCTACTAGAATATGCAATGTACAAAACTATAGAAAAAAGGTAAATAAGATTTAGTTACTTTTTCATATATAGTTATGTTCGTATTGAGTGCTAAAATATTGACGATATATAATTCCAATAACCAAATATTTTAAAAGCTGCATGGAACAAATCCTCTTACTGCATTGAATATTATGGTTTGGATTTTAGATGACGTTATTTTATATAAAATATGTATGTTGTACAAGAATAAAATCTGAATATTGTCTAATATTTTATACTATTCAAATAAAAGAACAATAATAATAAATCACGTTGATTAAAGTTTTATTACATTTTTTTCCCTGCAGCTCCAGGTTTAATGAAATTCAATAAAAATGATGAAGATCATTGCGCGCAAGTGACCTAAGAATATTTGCAGTGAATATAAAACTTCAAGTATGACAAAGATATACCAACTATATAGAAATTTTTATTTCAGAATGTGTTTCAATTCCCTTTTATTTGCTTGACCTGATTCTGCTATATACTTGCACTTAATCGAAATCGAGGATCTAAATCCTTCATGTTGCAATTTATGATTTTTATGGTTATAGCTCATCAGAGTGTATTTTTATAAATTGATTTTGTTCCTCTCATTGATAATATAGAATGTAAAGCTCCTCTCTCTCTCTCTCTCTCTCTCTCTCTCTCTCTCTCTCTCTCTCTCTCTCTCTCTCTCTCTCTCTCTCTCTCTCTCTCTCTCACTCTATCACACGTTAAATAACGTATTAATGCTAAGAAAGATTAAAGTTTTCCACTCAACACTTTTAAACTTAATAAAAATAACAAGATTCATATAAAAGTTTTGAGAAAGCACCTACAATTTATCACTGAATTTAAAATTAGGTAAATTAATTAAGCTTTAGTATTTGTTTCAGGAAGAAACTGAATAATCATTAATATTATTCTTTACTTTATAGGGTGCTATGTGGGGGGTGAGTGATCAAACTTATGGGTTTAGGGCAAAGTTTTATAAATTTTGCAACCTTCTAGTTAAAAACAGAACAAGAGAGAGAGAGAGAGAGAGAGAGAGAGAGAGAGAGAGAGAGAGAGAGAGGTAAGTAAAATTGAAAGGGTAACTTTGTATGTTTTCTTAACCCTAACTTTCTCACGACCACGTGAATAGGGGAACAGGATGGAAACTTTAAAGTTTAAGCCATCAAGTAGTGGTGTTAGTATTAAATTAAGTAGCCTTATAATGTAATAGATTCTAATGGGTGTCGATGCGTATACAATTCATCAATATTTGCATTTAAAACCATTTTTAACAATCAGTGTGTCATGTGGAAAATTCTAAACTTTATATATATATATATATATATATATATATATATATATATATATATATATATATATATATATATATATATATATATATATATATATATATATATATATAATATATCAATTGATATATTGATGTAAATTGTAATTTAATACAAACTGTTTTAACAGTACATTGTTTTAAAATAAATAAATATAAATATATTATAAGTCAATTGTATACTGTGCGTATATGTTTTGATTTTACGATACTAAAATAAAATAATTTTAATTTGATGTTGTGTATTGTTTATTTAGAAATATAATATGCTAGTGCTTAATAATTAAAATATTGTAAAAATCTTTGAAATTTAAGCTTGAGCAAAGGAACAATAATAACTTTTATTTTTGACGTATCTTTTTTAAATCACATTTGGTTTAATTATAAATAAACAAACAAAAACAAATTATTCTCTTAATAATTAAATATTCGTCATGACATCTTTTTAAATGAAAACTAAAATATTTTTATGACAAAAAGTAAACATTTTTTTTATTTAACAGAACTTTTAGTATGGATAATATTAATGGTATTTCATTATTTAAAACATGATTTTTTTTTTTAATTTTTTTTTTTTTTACTTTATAAATCATTCAGGTATTGTAGTATAAAATATTATACATAAGAGGAGGTTATACAAGTTATATACCATAGTAAAATTGTGAATAACATTCGATTATCACTCTTCTCATGCGCCATTACCATTTGTAACAGTAACTGTTATTTTTTTTTCTATAACGACTATAATACAAAAAAAAAATCATGGGTTATATAATATTATATAATACAATACACAGACGACAAAAAAAAATCATTGTGAATATCAGTACATAAAAAAAATGTATAACGATAGAAACAAAAGCTTTTGCAGTTACATTGTCTATAGAACATTTTTGCTGTAGTCTTTTTTTTTTTTTTTTTTTTAATACACTATATAACACACGAATGTGTCATTTTGTCATTTTAAAATAGAATAAAAAAAATGTAATAAAAAATATATGTATATAAAAGTTGTATTAATAACATGAGATTCTCTTTGTGTTCATCTTGATAGCTTATCAGTAAGTGTGAAAGTTAAACATGGAATATAAATTTTTATTTTTAACAAATGTATATATGATAATACGTGTTTAAATTTGTATTGTATGAAGTGTGTGTTTTTTATATAGACTGTGAGTTGATAGTATTACTTTTAAATATTTTATATTTGTTTTATTGAAAAAAACAAAACAACAACTTTGATGGACATATAACTTTAATTACAACTTACGCATCTTACAACTTACAATTTACAATTGCAATAAGTAAACTTTACAACTTTCAGATAATTGTATTTAGTCATGTATTTAAAGAAAGTCAGAGGTTTAATATCTTCAGATTTTTATCGTTAATTGTCATCATGTTTTCTGTTACCATTTTTCCCCCCCAAATCTACTAAAAATAAAAATGCAGAGAAAAAGCCTGTATATAAAATTAAGAAAGAAAAATGTTAAAATTAACATTAGACCTTTTACACTTACTTGTTAGGAAAATTTCAGACTCCCATAAATTTTGAGTTATTTTGGTGCTTCTTGATTCAAAGTAATACCTTACGACAACGACAACAAAATTCAGGTCAATAGTTAACACTCACATTTTGATGTCATACTTCCCTTTAATTTTGTAGAAAAATCAACGATGCTCTTGAAACACGTTTTCAAAGATAAAACATTTCGTCATAATAAATTTTTTAAATATATAGAACAAGATTTGCTAGCTATCATCAGTATCATGTAATAATATTGATTTATTTATCTCATATTATATTATAGGAAATATAAATATAGAAACGTTCTGTAGTTTGTTTTTTTTCAATTTAAAGTTTAGCTTTATTTTCTTTTGTGGATAAGTAGTTTAAATAACTAAATATGTATAGTAAATTATATATATATATATATATATATATATATATATATATATATATATATATATATATATATATATATATAGAATACATTTCAATTTTATTGCACATTGCATTAGTTTCTCTTTTCATCACCAAGTGAGGTAATCTTTACTATATCCTTCTTCGTTTCATTTTATATTATATATTTTTCACTTGACTGGTTTCTTATTGAAACTTATTTATATAATACGCTATATAAAACTTGTAATGTAATATGAAAATAAATTACAGGTTAACATGTTTGTTTTTTTAGTGTGTACAGATTGCTGAACATTTGGTGTAGGTTTATATTTTGATAGCGTAAATTGTGTTGAGAGAGAGAGAGAGAGAGAGAGAGAGAGAGAGAGAGAGAGAGAGAGAGAGAGAGAGAGAGAGAGAGAGAGAGAGAGAGAGAGAGAGAGAAGTTAATAATATTTTAGTTTTAAAAGTTTTCGAAGCTTACCCTAAAATTTTTAAATAGTACACTCATCGTTGCAAAAACCACAATCGTAAAAAAATGTCCTCTAACTTTTTTTTTTATTATTGTTTTCCATATTATTAAACAGCACTAT
Source organism: Ecdyonurus torrentis (assembly GCA_949318235.1). NCBI lineage: Eukaryota > Metazoa > Arthropoda > Insecta > Ephemeroptera > Heptageniidae > Ecdyonurus > Ecdyonurus torrentis. The sequence continues at coordinate 4,472,465 of OX439128.1, read as the reverse complement.
TATCTTTTTATACATTTGATAAAGTCTTTTCTAAATTAAAACTATTTGTTTCTTCACGTGAGAGCTATTATGATAATAGTAACACAGGTAATATATTAAATAAAAATAATAATAAAGCTGAGTAGAAAAAAAAGCTATTCTCTTTATGTTCCACACTCACTTATAATACTTAATCTTTATTAAATTTTTTCTCATATTTCTGCTAAAATTTAATAATACACTGCAAACTGCATGTAATACTCATAATTAACAAAAGTTGTGATATAAGATAGTAATATTATATGCTATGACTATTATACTCATAAACATTCTAAGTTTACTACTAACAACGTATATAAGTAAAACTTAATGTATTACAGTTTAACATGCATACAAAATAATTTAAGTCTTTAAAGTGATATTGACTTACAATATCTAGGTCAAGTCAGCCATAACATTATGATTTTTTTATATTATGTTTGTCAACATGTTTCATTCCTGCATACTGTGATATGTGATCCAATAAAGTGATGCGTTTTTGTGATTCATTGCAAAAAAAAAAAAAAAAAAAAAAAAAAATCCTTTATTATAGTTCCTTCCTTTTTTTTTTTGTGTGTGTGCCTACGTACATTTTCAGTTCATATCTATCGGTTCTCATTTGCATTTATATGAGATGCTTATTCACAAGGCAGCCATTATGTTATACACCAAGTATAACATTGAAAACAATATTTTTTTGCTTGCTGTTGTTGATATATCTTTGTATATTATAATGAGAGAGTAATAAACACTGTAAATCACAATGTAATTTTCATAGTTATACAAGTGTAATGAATATTTGTATAATAGATAATTAAAAAAATAATTATTATATATATTTTTTTTAATTGAAAATGTGCATTGTTTAATATGTAAATATAAAGAAATTGACATAAAATACTTAAAGTATGCTATTTGTGTGACAATTCCGATTTTGTTCGCTCAAAACGCAAAAATTAAATTAAAATTAAAAATGTTGTGCGGGTTGCATAAATTGAAATTTTCTCATCACTGCTACGAAAGTTCTACTGTAAGTCCTATCAAGTGTTTTGTGATATTTTTCTTCTGGTCTATTCCTTTAAGTTACCTGAAGCTATGAACTATAACGAAGTAAAAATAAATTACGTCATTGTTATACCTTTAACTATGCGATTTAATGCATTGCAATTCTTTTATTTGGCATTAACTACAATTGAAATGCAACAGATAGATATCATTTCTAAATAACGTTCTGTATTTTAAAAAAACTTTTAGTTATATTTTTGTATTTTTAATGCGAAATATTTTAAAACTTCATACAAGTAATGTTTTTCCGGCATTTTAATCGTTTATAGTGTAGGTAGACTGAAAGTAGTTTTGGAATTTTCACATGAAGTGGCATTTTCATTAGATTTATTTTTATTTTCTGTAGACTGTGTATAAATATTCTGAAAGTTATTCTATTATTTATAAATATTAAAAAAAAAGAAGCAAATAACGTCGATAATGACGTAAAATAACTAACTTTTCTATATAAAGGTTAATTTTATCCTATATTCATCAAGTTTTCAACAAAATATTATTCTTTTAAACTTATTTTCCTCTTTTCCCGGTAATGAAATCTGTGAAGAAATAAACTTTTCTTTTATTGACAGAGAAAGAGAAGAAGAAGTAAAAGGAAATAAAATAGCAGAAAAAAGAAGAAGAAGGTATTTGTAGTATTTTTGAAAGAATAAGATAAATGTTTACCACAGAAATAGAAATTTTAGCTAGAAGGCGTGTCTTTTATTTTTACCAGCTAGCTTGTTTGCCAAAGTTACATCCAAAAGTTAGAAAATTCATTTTATGGTGTCCCACATCGAAATTTAAGTCGACAGGCAGTTGGCTTGCAAAAGTAAAAGAGAATAGAATAGAGAGAGAGAGAGAGAAGAGTAGAGAATCGCATTTTGCTGCTGGGAACATGTAGGGTGAAAAGTACAAGTGAGCTAATGTATTCACGCCTTTGCTCTCTCTCTCTCTCTCTCTCTCTCTCTCTCTCTCTCTCTCTCTCTCTCTCTCTCTCTCTCTCTCTCTCTCTCTCTCTCTCTCTCTCTCTTCACTCACTTCTCACCAAGTCTCTTAGGAAATGTTACAAGGCACTTAACAGATTTCGGTCTTGATTAAACCTATATCTACACTGCAAGCAATACTTATAGAGACTCGTTTTTATTTCAACTCGTGCACAGGAAAAAAAATTTAAACAACTACAGACATACTTTTGAATTTTTTATTTCATTATTGTTTTTTTTTTTTTTTTTTTTTTGTGAGGATTACAATTTTTTATTTTACATGAAAATTTGTGTATCAACAAAAAGAAAAAAAAATGTTTTCTAGTCTTTAAAGCTGATTAAATTTCCAATTTTAACAATGTATAATTTATAATAAAAAAGTTTAGATAATTTGTAAATGGAATAGCTTAAAACATGATATTATAATTATCAAAATGGAGTACATAATAAGCACAATAAAAATATTATTAATAATATGTCACAAATCTATGTTTTATGTTATGTTTTTTTTCCTCGCAATTAATTATATGCATTTAATTAATTTTTGTTATTATTTATCCAAACACCAAACATATTATGTATTTTTTAAATATAATTGTTTGATATACAAAACATTATAGTAATCATTTTTAAGTACCTATTTTATATTATTACAAAACTGTTTGTTTTCAAACAGTAATTTTTAATAATTATTCTAAAAATATAGGTTTTTAAAGCAGGCTATTTCATGAATACTAAAACTGTCATTATTATGTAGAACATAGCAATATAATATAATACTTTATATTTATATGGTAGATTTTTTGAATATTTACAAAATTATATTATACCCCCAAATTTATCATATTTTATAGTTAGTTTCAATCTCATACCACAATCTAAAGACTGTGAGTCTATAATTATGCACTGTTTAGTAAGCTTACGTATTGTAAACTACAAGCGTCTCATAAAACAAAATTAATAAAATTATACCATTTTAAAGGCATAGACAACATGAAAACAATAGCATAAAAACACTTGATGGGACTTACATAAATAACTTTAGTTTGTTTCAATACAATACCAACTGTTACACCGTATAGCAGTGATCAGAAAATATTGCTTTATGCAACCCGCACAACATTTTTATAGTAGTTTTCGCCTGTTTCTGACGTCATAAACAGAAATATTCATGCAAATTGCATACACTTTACATGTTTTTCACGCTTTCTTGTGGGGCCACATTTACATTCTGGTAAAAATTATCCTTATTTTTTTAGATCCCATTTTGTGTTTAATGATTAAAAAGAACATGTTGTTTCATGTTTTCTATGTCTTTAACTGACAATTAAAATAATAATAGCAAATAACAACAAACTACTGTGCAGTATATTATACCGTAAAAATATTTATAATTAGTTAAACATATTGAGACTGGTGTTCTACTAACTATTTTTAATAATTTTGTTAAAAACGTTCATATTGTTGGACAAAGGCTTTACGAATACTATTTAATGTTCATAATAGTTAACGTATATTAAAATATACCATATGAAGATGTAAATAATGCTCCCCCCCCCCCCTCCCCTCGTTATCGTTACCATGCATACACGGACAAAAATAAATACGTAATATTTGAGTTGGCCTATTTCAGCAATATTTGTTCATCATTATAATTCATGCAATACTGCATAATATCTATGTTATATAGCATAACTATTTCAAGTTGTACCACGTATAAATACAGTACAACTTCAAATATTTACGCTGTTCTACTCTAAGAACATTTATGCTATAAAATGTATAGTATGATTTTTATTTCCGTGTACTGCGGCATGATTTATGCCATAATTTGTGTTTTACTATTTTAATTTTAATTAGATAGTAATCAAGGCATCATGTTTTGTAAAACTTGAAATACAATTAGAATATAGTAACTTTTTTGTATGTTTGAACGTAATGCACTTGAAGCTTGATAAGTTGTATGGTATAAGACGTAAGTATCAATAATTGTAAACAATTTTTATAGATGTAATAAAACAAAACATTTATACAGATAATTACTTATAAAAAATTGATTTTTTATTACTTTACCGTTTATTGAAAAGCACAGTAATATATATATATATATATATATATATATATATATATATATATATATATATATATATATATATATATATATATATATATATATATATATATATATATATATATATATATGTGTTTGAAAATTTGAATATGATGAAGAGAGGCAGACAAGTATATAGTTTTATATACGCCCTCGAAAACGTTACAATTTTGTGTGAATATAACATAGCTATGTATATAGATTTTTAAAAACTGTGAATTGAGTATTTTATTAATTTATATAGTGACAAGTTTTGGTGTTGTGTGTTATTTTTATCATCAAATTAAGCAGCGAGTGAAAGCCCAGTTGTTTTACAGAAGGTAAGACAAAAATGAAATTTTTATCATATATATATATATATATATATATATATATATATCTATATTTACGAAAGCAGTTTTTTTTTAACTTTTTTTCTTTGAATTTAATAAGTGCTCTTGTAATAAAACTTGAATTGAACTATAAAAGCTTCTCTATACTTCGTATTACATTTGTAAGTAAATAGTGGTTATTACACCGAAAAATTTTTTTTTTTTTTTCGTATGTAATGCTGCAGTGAATGGTTATTTTAGTTTTGAGCATAAATATTGCTAATTTGGAATTGCATTAATAATTATGCTGCACAACATAATTGTCATGGTATTTAACAATAGTCATTATGTATATTTAAAAAAACAAAAACACGTTGTTATAAATAAATGTTGCTGAAATTGAGTGAGCGTATCAATTATTACACATTTGTTTTTGTCCAGTGTGCATATTTTATAAATATTTGCTGCTGTTTGTATATAGTAACAATAAAATTTGTAAAGATTTAATATTTTAAAATGTGCTTGAAATAACAGTGCAAAAAATAAGTAATTACATCTTAACAATAATAAGGACATGATAACATAATAGTTAATACAAAATGAAGATAATATACACTGAAGGGAAAAAACAGCAACATTGAATGATTGCAAGATTACAGTACTCAAACTTTTTTTTTTCTTCATTTGGCGCATTGAACCGTAAGTCAACTCAACACGCAAACAAAAGAAACTTATCTATTACTTCTTATATTTCCTGGGTATATTGGCCCACTTCAAAGATTTTTTTTACCCAAAAAACAAAACATACATGCGATAAAACAGCAGAAAAAAAAGTTAAAAACAATGTTAAATACCGTTTGTTAAAGAAATTTCATTGCCAGTTAATCACTGTCAATATTTCCTCACATGTATGTGAGTTTGAAATATACGATCGATAGTATGTGGGTATATAAAGTTACTTTTAAACTATATATGAAAAGCTAATCTAAGTTTTCCAATACATTAAGTACGTAATGAATTTTACTTTTCACACGTTCTTCTTCGATTGATATGTCACTTTTGGTATAAAAATAGCACCCGGCTTTTACTATACATAAATTATAAATAACTTTCATAATTTATGTAACATCATCGTTCAAAATAAAACCATGTGTGAAACCGTTAATATTAACCATCCATTAGAAGAAGGCGTTGATGATTAGTGTTTATACATTTTGCTAATATTTTTAAAAAAAATTAGTTCATATCATTTTGTATTTCATCCTCAGTGTTTTCAAGTTGGATTGAGTTTTCATCTTCATTAGAAATATGAAGTAATTTTTGATTACCCTTAGGAATATGTTCTCTTGTATGATGAGGATGATGAAAGTGATTGTCAAATTCATTATGTTGAAAATATTGAAAAGGTTTTTGTAAATTATGATATAAATTTTGGTATATATTAAATTTCTCATGGGAATACCATTCATGTGAGTCCTTATTTGCTAGAGCTGCAGTCAAATTTTTCTTTAATTCTTCCCACTCATGTACTTTCACTATAAAATCTACTAGCTTATGACCAAATTTTCTTACGTAATTGCTGGCTTTTTCTGCAGCTTCTTCACCAGAATGATAGAACCAATTTGCTCCTTTGTGTACCCAATTTTGAGTTTCAGTTGCTGCTTTTTCAACTTTGGCGCGCTAAAACAAGATTTTTTTTTTTTTAGTATTATTTTAAATATATCATTATGCTGTTTTATTTGTTTAATTTTTAGGGTCTCACGAAATTATATTTGAAAAATTTACGAGCTATCTAATCAGTGCCATTTTTATCATTAATTACGAAACACTGTGTCTTGTGAAAATTTATTTCTTGAATTAAAATAATACTGATTGCTTAATACATTAAAAAAAGTGATTTTCAGCCTTTTTATAAAGCACCTTCAAATGTTCTAGATCTATATTGTAAAATTTAAAACAGAAATATTCCTTCAAGGTTTGTATTAAGATGGCTGGTATCTCAAAATCTTAAAAAAGAAAAGAAAAAACACACACAAAAAAACTTTATGTTGCGATTTGAAATTTAATAGTAACACTAGTAACAGCTACCTATAATTAAATTTTCAAAACCCGTGACCGTCAGATAAGAAAGAGAAAATAAATATTGAAATTAACATGGGCTCTTGTGGGACTAAACCCTCAAAAACATCATAATATAAAATCTAGTATGGTGACCCCCCAAATTTGTTATATTCTTGAATATATCTTATCCTAATTTATCACTGTGCAAAATTTCAGATTTTTCTTTCTCTACAACGTTTTAGTAAAATCCCGCAGTAGCTGATTTCTCATCTTAAAATGTTGATTTGTATTAAAATCAGATCAGTGGTTAAAATGGATTACTTACCATTATTGCGTGAATTAATGCAAGTCGATCAACATATGGAGCTCTCGTTGTTTTAAAGTGATGTTTGTCAAAATCGAAGAATCCAAAAATACCTCTCATTTCACCGTCCTCTGGATCCACTCTCTCGAGCCCTTCTTCGTCTATCACGTCCTCCAGATTACTATCATTATCTTTCTCTTCATTTCTTTCTAACGTTGTATCTATCTCAATACTGCTTTCATTTTGCTCAGAATCTGCTCCATTGCTACTAACTTCAAAATTATCTTTATTCTGATCATCCATCAAACTACCTTTAGAATTTATATTGTTGTGACTCTCATCGTAATTTGTGTCCACTTCTTTTTTTTCCAATTTCAAAGGATGAAGTAATTTAATTTTTACTACTTCATCAATATTTTTGTCATGAATTTGAAGTTCAAAATTATCTTCTTCCACACCAGGATATAATAACTTTATTCTCTTATTTGGAACATTTTTATCTACAAGTTCATCTATTGAGTTATCGTTCTCCAAATTTCTGCTCGCAAAATTAACTCCGACAAGTTTGCCAGCTTCACTCAGGCCTGAAACAAAACAAATAAGACAGCGTGTCGATAAATAACTGTTTTCATGCCCGTTTGATACTTTTTATTTATCAATAATTTAATTAAAAGCAAATTTATTGTGTTTAAACATTTTAACTAAACAATAATATAAAACATACACAAATTCTGCATGTATCAATATTTGTTGATAAATTGTTTTATTTTTGTAACAAATTTGAGTGTTTGGTAAATTTCATAGATTATATATTATAAATGTTACAGGGAAATAAAATATATAAATGTACGTTACAATAATATATATATATATATATATATATATATATATATATATATATATATATATATATATATATATATATATATATATATATATATATATATATATATATATATATATATATATATGAGAGAGAGAGAGAGAGAGAGAATGCACACACACTCACCCACACATTACATTTCCATTTTTCGTTGCAGCAAAGAAATTTTACTTTAAACTTATATATTTTGCAAATAAATAAAGACAACGTCCCTTAATCTATTTTTAAACCCCTACATAGTGTTATAAATAAAAACAGTTATTTTAACTTTGATTACTCTTAAACTTTTTTTTTTTTATCAACCATATGCGGAACAAAAATTACACAGAGAAAAGTTCTATTACAGTGATTATAATGAAATATGGTAAGTTACAGAATTTTTATTGTCATTTAAAATTGCTTCCAATCAAAACATTTTTGTTAAAATTAAAAAAAATAAATATGATATGGTTATATTTTTAAGAATTAAAACTATTTCAATAACTGATAACAGAAACTGATTATAGCACAGGCATACTAAGACTTTTTATTGAAGTTCTATTTTCTTATCTTATTTTGCAGTATCATGACATAACATGTATTCAAAATTTTGTTGGGAATTGTACATATAAATTGAAGTAAAATACAAATGCTTTAAATTAATATTGTTTTCAAAGTTGATATAATAGTAACTATGTTCATACAGTAATCAATAATCCATACTTACCCTGAAGTTGAGTTAACCCCAACAAGAGTACAACTGGTAAGTACATTGTGTAATATATCAATTGTTCATTCACACATACATATATGAATAACAATTATTGACTAATTTCGCACACTGTATTGCAGTTTTTATCTTATTCTAAATTATATAAAAAAGGTAAGAAAATTATCAGAGTATAGTTTAGTTTTTTTCTACACATTTTTATAACATTATAAGTAGAGTATCTCACTTAAAAAAAATATATATATTTCTGTTAGTTCCCATATATTTATGACACTGTTAACATCAATGAGGACATTTGTGATAATTTATTTATCAATTATTTTTTTAGCCATGTATTGATAATGCATTGGTCACTTATTTTTTATTATTATTATTTGCCATTAACATTCTATAGGGAATGTCTAATTAAATAGGTATAAAAACACAGGAAATAACTATGAAAAGCTATTATATCATTATTTTATTTCTCAAAGGTATAATAGGATAAAGAGCTTACTCAATAAATTGTGGTATAATTGTTCAACTATGATAAAATGTAATAGGTTTTACAGTTTCTGTTACAAAGAAACGTAATTATTTATTATGCTTTTTTTTTTTTTTTTTTTTTTTTTTTTTACTCTTTCCCCCCCAGTTTTATGAAAAGTTGTTGGAGAAAAAACAAAACCAAAAAACTACAACAAACACTGCACGAGTACCTGCATGTACTGTACTGTACACGGGATTGTGATAATATATTTTACCGTTTCCATTATGCTTGAACATTGCAAATTTAGGGCGAGATTTTGAATGGTTAAATAAACTTGTGTATACATTTCAATGAAGATGTACAGTCATGTGAGCGTCTTATTTGTTTTCCTTCCTTCCCTTCCCTTCCTTCCTTTTTTTTTTTTTTTTTTTTTTTTTAATAGAAAAACCAAAAACATAAATTTAATTTTCCTTGTATGCAAAATGGTTCATAATTCATAAAACGTGTAGTTGAAAAAGAAAAAAAAAATGTCACACTTTCCATTAATTGTAAAAAGATGGATGTAAAACAGATGGAATTAGTTTTGAGAGAGAGAGAGAGAGAGAGAGAGAGAGAGAGAGAGAGAGAGAGTTCTAAATATAATCTAAATAATAGCAGTTGATAATAAATATAAAATTGAAAAGTTTCTTTCTTTCTTTTCTTATTTTTATTCTTTTTGTTTTTTGATCTCTACTATAACACAAACGAGTTTAAGATATTAAAGAAGTAAGAAGTTGTTTAATGCTATACGTTTAAATAATCGATGAGGAAAAAGGAGAAAAGAAAAAGAAAGCAAGAGAAAAAAGAAGAAGAAAATATATAGTTAAGACTTTTCTTTACTCTTTCTTATTTTCTTTGCTTTTTTTTTCCTGTGAGTTCCTGTGTTAAGAAAAGTTTTCTTTTGCTCGTACTTTTACTCATGCTATACGTGGTTATAAAAAAGGGCATAGGCTGCTAATACGTTTGAGCTACAGGTTATTAGTCCATCGTCTCTGGGTGTGAGACGTAAAGCAAGCAAGCAAGTAAGCAAGCAAGCAAGCAAGCAAGCTGGCTCCCTGGAGGTGTAAGGCACGTCAAAGAAGTAAAAGATGGATTTATATAGGGAGGAACTAAATATCAAGTTAGAAAGTATATAAGAGTTGAGACTTTATAAATTGGTAGAAATGATAGATAGTGCAAATTGGAATCGTCACATATATGACGTATAGGAGAAACCCCGCTTTCAATGATTTTTCTTTTGACTTATTTCTGTGATAGAGAGGAACAAGAATATTTCTTTCTTATTCTTTTTTTTTTTTTTTTTCCCCTTTTACTTTATTTTAAGTATGGCATTTGTGTCACCTTTTATTTTTGTCATATTGATTTCTATGTAAGTGTGTAAATTTGGAATCGATATCTCATTTCACACTAAGTTCACTCAAACTTTCTTTCATTCCTTCTCATTTCCAATTCGAGTGTGTGTATATATACAGTATAATATATATATATATATATATATATATATATATATATATATATATATATATATATATATATATATATATATATATATATATATATATATACTGTATAGTACACACACACACACACACACACACACAACAAACGACTGATCCTTTACAACCTGTTAAAAAACAGATCTATTTTCTTTTTTTAAATTTATACTTCTTTAGGTATAATATAATTCAAAACCGTTACGTTTTTTTTTAAATTATATACTCTTTCTTTCTGTAGTCTTCCTTATACGCATGTAAGCGAAATACAATTTAAAAGTTTTTTTTTGTTATTGGAAAAATAATTTGGATTTAATGAGAATATTGCAGTAATGTCTGTGAAGTAAGGAAAAAACAAACAAAACATTTTGACTTTTACACATTTTTTAATCAATTCTGATTATGCTTTGCGTAAATTTAAAAATTAGCTTCCATAACAAAGTAAAAATAAAAATTATTAAATAAAATACACATGAGAGAGGCTCGTGTCCAATAATGACAATTTTATGTAACCTTATGCAAAATTAAAACAGATTTTGTTAATAAATATTTAAAATTTATTTATAAAATTTTATGGCATTAGTTTACTGATATTTGAGTAGTCTATAGCTAATATGCACGCTTCGCTCAATGTTATTTACGGAGTTGTTGATTGCCTTTTAATAGTCTTCATATAAAATGATTGATACATTAATATATCGATATATATTTTTTAAATAATCAGAGTTTGACATGGTATAGACTTCTATTATAAAGTGACATTTTTTTTTTAGCATAGTTGTATAAATTTATACATCTGATGTTCTTTTTCATAAATCAAAAAGTTTGCCGTGACACTTTTCAAATTGAGTTTATTTTACACTGTTAATGATCCTCACAATTTATTATCAAGTGAAAATTTGAAAAACAATTTCCTGTAGTTTGAAAATATATATCCAAAAAACCAAAACATCTCCTCAATAATATTAATGATAAAAAAATAAAATCATTAAAAGTAAGCTAAACAAATTATATACGTCATAACAAATATTGGAAAAATATATTTTAAACGAATCTCAACAATATTATTGATATTTATTTGAATATTATATAGCAAACTTTGATATTTTTTTATCATCTATATGTAATTTAATAATTTTATAACATAATGATATGTATACTATTATTATTAATGGAAATTTAATCAATTAATGTATTTATTTGTCAATAGTAACAATATATTGACTTGTGAGTTATATACGATAAAGTAACACTTTGACCACTTTACATTTTGGTCAGTTAGGAAATCGACATGTGGTCACCCCCCGGAGACATACAAGTATCTCGACTTAACGCCATTAACATCAATCACGTACTTAAAACATCTATGACTTTTGTTGTATATATATATATATATATATATATATATATATATATATATATATATATATATATATATATATATATATATAAACTACATTTACATTACGAGCAAATTTAATTCAACTATATATATATATATATATATATATATATATATATATATATATATATATATATATACATATATATATATATATTTTGCTTGCCATATTGTGTTATTATGCTATACACCAATCCCAGTCCCAGTCGAGACATTGTCTTATCGACAGGTAAGGACTTTCCAATTAAAGGAAAAGCACACACGGGCCGGCCACGGCCTAAGTACACAGCCCGGCATTCGCCATGACAGCCTAGAGAAACCGTAGAAACATCTAGGCAGGCTGGTCGGTGCAATCACATCAATCATGCACCTCCTGAATACTGTGCGTCGACATGGAATGCATGTAAACATGCATCGTGCAACGTGTTGGTGCTCTCACACTTCACGTACATACGCACCCAGCAGTGGCTCGAACCTATACTCGGTGAGGAGTACAGAGTTGCGAGTCAGCTGCCTTCACCACTCGGCCATACCAGCTCGGTATACACATATAATACGAATCCTAAAATGTATATTAGTTAATTCCTATACAATATCCCTTACATGTCTTCCAACAACACACTTTGCTAACATGTAGTAAATAAAAATGGCAATGTGACACTCTGATCGAAAACTGTAACTAAACACATAGCCATAAGCTTACATTGTAGTGGAGATGTCGACTAAGATGACGCTAGTGTTCCCGTGGACTATATATAAAAAGTGCACAGAGCTGGAGATATGTAAATAACAAAGTGACATTGCAAATCGAAGCTTAATGTTTTGTAATACAACTGTTTGATTTTATTAATGCATCATCACCATGTAAATGTTACTTCATATTTTTGTGCAGTGTGTGTATGTGTGTGTGTATTATAAGTGTATAATATTATATTTTTATATATAATATATATATATATATATATATATATATATATATATATATATATATATATATATTATATATATATATATATATATAGAGAGAGAGAGAGAGAGAGAGAGAGAGAGAGAGAGAGAGAGAAAGAGAGAGAGAGAGAGAGAATAGAATAATGTATTTATATAAAATATTATTATATTTTTTTTTCAGCACGCATCAATAAGATATGAAAATAACATTGGTTATGCATTAAAAATGTTGAATGTGTTGAATATTTGAAGAGGATTTTTTTGTTTCTCGGTTTTCTCTGGAGAGCACAATACGTTTTGCTTATTGAAGAGTATAACTTGCTGCATGCGTGAGTAGGCAACCAGTCTCTCTCTCTCTCTCTCTCTACATATATACCATATTATATTATGTTATATATTTTAAGCAAAAGTAGCAGAAGCAGTCTCTGCCTAGAGTATTATGTAGTTCGCGTGATGTTTCGCACAGACGTTTTTCACTCTCAGTGGGTGGCCTTCAATAACTTTGATTTATGATTGACATTTTTTTTTCTTGGTTTCTCCTCAAAACTTCTTACCTGACAAGAATATTTAAATTAATTTTCAAACTTATAATATTTATGATAATAATAATAAAAAAAATGTAATATTAATTTTTATATTATATGGTTATAAAAATGACAAGTTGTATTATTTAAATTTTTGTAATGGAAAATTGATGTTCATGTCAATTTAAAGTAATATAATTTTTTTTTGTATAAGTTAAAAAAAAGAAAAATAAAAAGAATAATTTGTTTAATAACTACCATCTTGTATTATTTTATTTTGCAATGACTAATAAAGACATAAATTGTTACATGTAATGTTTATTATACATATATGTACATACTTGCGTGATTTTTTCACAATTTTTAAAATAAATAAAAAATTATATTGGAATTTAAGTGGTTTTTACTGCTAAATCATTAAATCATGAGAAATAAAATGAATCTTTACATTGCGTGTAAAACATATTTTAATAATATTAAATAAAAAAAAATATGTGTTTCAGATATATGTATTTGCTTTTTTAATATATTTTTTCAATGTGAATTGAAAAATTGGTGTATGCAAATTTACAGTGACATTTTTTTTTTTTTTTTTTTTTGCGTCAGCTGTAGAGCGTGCGTGCAATGCAGAACGTATTATAGTTTTCTTTTCTAGTTATGCGATGTGTGTATTTGCGGCGACATTTGCCATAAAACACAAAATGCAACGCACGAAATACCATATTATACACACTTTTCTATACTGAATCTCTCTCTCTCTCTCTCTCTCTCTCGTTGTTTTCCAGATTTACAGTTCGCAATAACATATCACCCCACACTCACCATACATACATACACACACATACACAAACCAACACCATGTTATGCGTGAGTAATAAATAAACACAAAAGCGAAAACAAAATTGCCCATACTAACCTAACATGCTACTTGCAGAACTTAACTATAAATCAAA
>OX439128.1:4355717-4455717 GCA_949318235.1 Ecdyonurus torrentis | reverse complement strand
TGTACTAAAATATTATCATTAAGTCAAATATTTACAAAAAAATCTAAAAATAATCTTATTTTCACCGCTTTTAGGATCGCATTTGTTTCCTTATAAAAGCATTGTTTGTTTGTCTTTTAACACCTTTTTAGGTGCTTTTTAAGCTATAGGATAATTAAAAGCCAAAATGTAAATGTTTGCACTGGCTATCGTCGGATTATTTACGTCTAGATACAACTATAACAATTTTTACTTTTAAATTTAAATAATAATTGAAAATTCAACTAAAAACTCTCACCAAGCAAATCAGGCATGCACTCAAACCTAACAAAATTTTGAATTGCATCGTTGTTATCGTCACTTGTTAACTCAAAACTGAAGAATCTAGAAAAAAATATTTAAAATCAAACACTTTCATAACCGGTAAAAAAGTGGGAAATTCAATCAATATTTATATTATTTATATATTTATGAATTGATAATAATTAATACTTAATTACTACTGTAATTTTGTACTGTTTAATTTTTACTGTATTAAATTATAAATGTAGGAATTTTTATACAGAAATAGGTAAAGTTTAAAAACTGCAAAAATAAAAAGTGCAACTTTTATAATATTATTTTCCTGCTTTTGTTTTTTTATATATTACAAATTTGACTTATTAAAAAAAAATACATTACCTGTACTGGTGTAGTTGATGAGACAAACACTAATATGATTTTTACCCAGATTTTGTTGAGTTTATATACTCAAGTTCCACGGGGATAACCTTCCGAGTGACATTTTTAATAAGCTTGTCATTTTATATAACCTATCAGCATTATTTCAATGTTCACATAGCAACTCATTTTACCACATCAAACCAAAACTAACCAATGAAAATTAAGCTTAACTTTACTCATTGCAATTATTTTTTTTATGGTGTTTAAAATACAAACGATTATGTATAAAATATAGAATTAACATTGCAATAATAAAAATTCATTTATATATATTATAATAATAATCACTGTCAGGTCTTTTAATTTACCGACAACTTCCGTCTTTGAACATATTACGTTCTATTTTTAAAGTTTCATGCCATATTTCAAAATTAATTTTTTTTAAATTTATGTGACAGTTTGGCTTGCGAAATAAAAATCATTGTTCATTAAATTTCATAATCATACTGTATGCAATAATCTATGCTATTTTCTATCGTATAAATGCAAAGCATTTTAAAATACTCCTGACATTATTTGAAATATCTAAAAATCAATATAAAAAGCCAATAAATTAAATATTTGCAAAAAAAAAATAATTATTTATAACAACATTAAGGTCATTGAGTTATATGGTTAAAACAGTATTTTTGAAAAGTGACCTCTTGAACAAGCATATTATTGATTTAAAATCGTAAAAATTGATTCAACTTTCAAGGCCTAAAAAAAAGCACGAGAAACAGTTAATTTCAAATACAAGTGTACAATAATTTGTCAAAAAATGTTTTATACACTCTAAAAATTGGTGCATTACTTTATATAGTTACGAATGCTAACTTAATTAAGATAATCACTTTTAAGTTATTACGAGTAGCTAAAATAATGCATTTTAGCAAGTTTTTAAAAATAGCCCATTTAAGTTGTTTTAAGTTTTTTAAAGCTATTTTAAGTTAAAATAGCTATTGTTAATAATTTACTAAAATGCATTATTTTAGCTACTCATAGTAACTTAAAAGTGTATATCTTAAATGAGTTAGTATTCGTAACTAAAATAATGCACTAATTTTCAGAGTGTATAATATTATAATTTAAAGACGAAAAAGTATAAGTTTTTATGCATTGAATTTTAATTTTGAGCTATAGTGGCGTCTTCCAGTTGATTTTTTGTCCTCGAATAAAAGTGTTTACTCGTGTATATATATACATATATACAAACACTTTGAATATGAGCTTCTAATTCTTCTGGTGATATATATAAAAGTTGTAGTTTTCAAAAAGCCAGTTTATTTTTCAGATAATTTGCATTAAAGGCCCACAGACACCCTGGCTTTTTAGAATCCACTAGGTACAAAAACAATTTCACAAGTTGTTGAAATCTGATGTATTCCTTCTAATTTAAATATTAAATTAAAGTTCGATCGTTGCTTAACCAAGCAACGATCAGCTGACTTTTTTACTTCGATTCATATGTAAGTTTTAAGCTTTAATCAGCACTCAGCCACATTTTATGAACAAAATTACAAACAGGTATTGCCTTGTATGCAGCGGCAATACCTGTTAATGTAATTTTGGCTACCAAAAGTGACCAAACAGCGTGAGACGGTTCTGAACATACGTGAAGCAAAGTATATAAGGGGGCGTGTCAAACTTTGATTAAATTTTTTAATTAAAAGGAAGAGGCGCACGGGCTCTCAACGACATTTAAAATTTGCATCATAACTAGTATTACTAAATAGTGGATTAAGCATAACTTCAAAAAATTTAGTAACTGTGCTCCTTTAAGGTAATAGTAATAAAGGTAACAATAATAAAGCAAATCATGTGACGAAACTCCAATGTTATTTCATATATAAATATCATACATGATACATCAATGTCAAAATATATAAAAAAAGAGAAGTTTATTAAATGTTGTAAATGACAAATTTTAAATGTGACAAACATGAAAATAAAGTTACATGCTAAACCCTAACTCTCCCCTGTATTGCATACAAAATAATATAATTACCACGCCTATTTCACACAACTAGACAACCCCCCAATAAAACACCTCAATTTACTAATACCACGTAATTGAATCACTACACGGGAAGTTGAATTATCATGGCAAAGAGGAAAGAATTTGATTCACATCCAATCACCCCTCAATTAATTACGAAATATAATGTAATATTATTTACCCATGGTCTAGTAGATAGGGCTTCCATTCAACACGCGAGAAATTTGCGTTTGATTCTGTATCACTCCTAGTCACTTTAACTTAAGGTGGACGTGAAAAAGTTAAATTTCTATAGTATGTTAAAAAAAAAAAAAAATGCCAAAACTTCCTATTATATGATTTTTACTTTCCGTTTATTAAGAAAAATGGGCATAATTAGCGGGCCTGACTATTTAAAGTACAATGTACAGTACACTATATAAAATGTAGCTGCGAAAGTATCGTTCAATTGGAATAAAAATTTTAGGGAATAGTTATTCCAACTAACAAGCTGTTTAAAGAATTTTTCACCATGAATTGTATGCTATATTTAAGAACAAAACACCCGTTTAAGTACATTGCATTTTAGATGTTATGGTGTCAACCAATTAACGTATCAATTTAAAGTTGTATAATTCATATCTTTTATATCTACAAAAGTAGCTAAGTAAGTCGAAATTCCTATCTTTTTGTATACTGTTTTGAACTTTGTTGCTTTTGTAGATACACGGTTTGTGCTCTAGCCCGACGATATATATATATATATATATATATATATATAACAAAACTATAATTAGTGGATTTCTTCTTAGAATGTTGTCCTTTATCGAAAAATAATCGGTAATCAATTTGCAATTTTGGAAATGTGATTTTTGCATAGCCTCGGTGCATTGGTGTGATGGCTTGCAGAAATTGCGCATGAATTCAGTGATGTAATAATAAAAAGTTTAAAAACGCAAATTATAAAAAATAAAGTAATAATATAATTTTTTTTAAAGTATTATATATATACAAACATACATATATTATTAAAGCAATTTTCTCTGAATAAATACTTGTAAAAAATAAAAACGTTTAGTTTCTCTCAAATAATAATATTGACCTATCAAAGTGGAGGAAAGAATATAAAATTTCTTCCTTTTTTTAAATTATAAGCTAAAAATAGAGATTGAAAGAGAGAAAGAAAATAAACTGATTGAGGTATAGGAGAGAGAAAGAGAGAGAGGATTTGAGAGCATGGTATGTATAAAAACTGATATCTTTCTCCTTTTTTTTTTTTTTTTTTTTTTTTTTTACTTCATAGCGAGAGTCCATTCACCGGGCAAAGGGTGGAAGCAACGGATATTGATTTAATTGAATTGCAAAACTCATTTAAGCAGGCTTTTAAAAGTCAATTAAATTTTTTTTTTCACTTTAACTTTTCCATATAGCACGAAAGAAAAAATCTTATAGGAATCACAAATTGACAATAGCTTTTAAAAGAAAAGACTGAAAAAAAATGTGAGAGTTCTTTGCATATTTTAACATAAGACAACGGATATAATATGTTTTTCAAATCCTTTTTAAGTGAAAATGGTAAAAATTTTATGAATAAAATATTAGATATCTTTACTAGAATAAAATAAAAAAAATAAAGTCCTTAAGATATTTTTGTTCCAGCTCGTAGATGTATATAATGTGATTCACCAAATCAAATATTTATTTTTCATTTCTAAATTCAGTTTGAAAATTTTATAAGAAAATAGACTCTCAAAAATATATTTATTACAGCGAATGAATATTTAGCTTTTGAGCTTATTAAATGATATTTTTAGAAGGATGTATTTGAAACAATCGCACTATTGGCAGCACAAAACTGATGTGAACTTTAGGATAAGTACAGCATCAATGTACCTTGCTTGAGGCTATGTTAATTTTGTTAAAATTAAACAAAAAATTAAATTATATTAACAAATATTTCCATATCAAAATTGTGTATTCCTGTACAGTACAATAGAGATACAATATTTTACAAAAATATAATAATTGCTCATTTATACGAAGAGAAATTATTTTTTAACTACGACTACTTTTAAATATATTTTAACATGACACGGTTCAGCTCTTTGAAAGCCTTGTTAGTTTATCAATTTTATTCCATCGCTCATTAGAATTCACAAATATTGTATATTTTAGGATGTAAAATAATACCCACATTCAAATGCCTTAACATGCATTTTTTTCCCTATACCATACTTCCGTTTTTGTTAGTAATTTTTTTATGCTGATTATAAGATTTTTTTTTTTCTTTTGTTCTAGTATACAGTTTTTGGTATTTCTAGCTTTAATGAAATTGACTTTTTTTCGAGAAACTCAAGTTTAATTTTGCTCTATACTTTAATCACTTTTTTTTATCAGCATATCAAGTTTAATATTATTATTAAAAAAAAAAAAAAAAAAAAAAAAAAAAAAAAAAAAAAACGGGTTGTAGTTGTTTATGACTAAAGTATAATTAATATTGTAAAAATGTCAAAGACATGATGTATATTTAAAGTGCAATTTTTAACAGAAAAGTATTGAAAGTTCTAATAAAGTTTTACGACTCTGCCTTTGACACCTTATTAAGAATACTTTTTTTTTTCAAATATAGCTTACCGAACTAATTTTTGCGTCTTGAAAAGGAGCAGTCGTCTTTCAAACTTGATAAATATCGCAGGAGCGAGGAGAGGGATATATCCAAGCTGTAAAATTGGCGAGAGAGAGAGAGAGAGAAAGGGGTTGTTTAAGTGTAAAAAGAGGTAGGAAAGAAAAACTTCTTTCTTTGACAGTACCACACGTTCAAATTAAAGTCTTGCCAAAGTATTGAAGAAGTAAAGGAAGAAAAAAAAAGTAGAAAAAGAAGGAGAGAAAGAAAAAAAAATCCTTGATAGCTTTATAACAAGGCAAATTCTTTCCTGTTAAAAAATGTTCTCTAAAAAGATAATAATAAAAGTAATTTGTTAGTTGAAAACTAAAAGAGTTTGTATTCAATTGTTTTGAAAGGTTTTTGACATTGTCTTCTTTGTTTTAGTTATAGTACAGAATTAAAGGTATTTAATTTGAATCTGTTTGTGTGTGTGTGTGTGTGTGTGTGTGTGTGTGTGTGTGTGTGTGTGTGTGTGTGTGTGTGTGTGTATGTGTATGTGTGTATTTGTGTCTTAACGTTCTATTTAAAATACTTCATATTGAAACTGGAAAGTCTTTTAGATAAATTATTATACTTTTTTTTGTGTGCTTGAGTGTGAATACAGTATAATCAAATAGAAAGTTAAGTAATTATTTTGTGTTTAGTTTTATCAAAACAATGTTTAGAAATTTCATTCTTGTATTTGTTTATTTAAAAAACTTTATATAAGTTAAGCTTTAACATTATTTACTATCGATATGTTATAAAGAAAAAAAAAATGATGTGTTTATTATTGTTTGCAAAAAGGGGTTAAAATTATGCATATTATTCATGATTGTATTCCTAACATATTTTCTATACTCAATACCAGCTCTCCAAACAAAGCTTCATGTAACAAAACTGCTGCATTATAATGTAAATCAACTTACTAATATTACACAACATACTATCAGATATACATTTATAGCATTTTTGCCTACGGCTATTTACACCGCCTGCTATAAACTGTGTTTATGCATTTTGCTCCACAGGTATGTTGTAAGGTTTGCATATACTCCACGGCGCTATGTTTAACAATTTTCTTTGTGTAATCCTAATTATTACCTTTGATATAGATTTTATAAAGAGAAATGAATAAAACATTATTTTAAAATAAGCCTAAAGGTATCTGACTTTTGACTTTATATAAAATTTAAATAATTACTTCAAGTTTTTTTTTTAATACATATTTTTTTCATAATAATTACTTTACCCTTTTTCATGTGTTAAGTTAATCTAATTGCTTAACATATTATATAATACTTAAATATCTGCCATATAAAACACCCTCTCTCTCTCCACCCTTTTTCCTTTTTTTTAAATTAGAATTTTTTTTAACATGTATTTTAAGAATCCAAATTATTATAAATTTAAATTAATTTCAAGTTAAAAAGAATTCCTTTTTATTCTTTTAAAAATGTTCATTTCTTCCTGAATACGTATTTTTTTTAATAACAATGAAAAAAACTATATAATACAATTTAAAATAAATATAAAATGAAAATAGACTTAAATTTAATTCTTTCTTTTCTCTCTCTCTCTTTTTTACCTCTTTCTATGTGTGTGTGTGTGTTGTCTTTTGTGTAAACGATTTGCAGATCCTGCTGTGTTTACTTACTGCATCCATTTGTGCCTGTGTTTTCTGTTTGTGTTGCTTGTTTAAAGGCAAATGCGAAGGACGTGAAAAACGAACAAATTACGGTTCATTAGGCGACGCTACACCCGGGAAAATGAGTGCTTTGCTGGTGTATAGTATATGTTGAAAAGTAAGTCGGGCGGGGTTCTCTTGTTCCTAGGGAGCTCATCCCGGCTTGGTACCCGGGCGGGCGGACTTGATGAGGTAAACCAAGGGGGAAAAAACTGAAAAAAATAAACTTTAAATAAAAAGAGACTCTGTAAATGTAAGTTGTTTTTTTATGCGGTTTTCCGCTTACAATAGAATAATTAACAAAGTGACCAAAAATCTTAACCATATAACAAACAGTATATAATAGCTATCGAACAATTCCCTACACGATTTGCTACCTTAAAACATAAAGTTTGGCGCTTTGTTTAGCTTGTATAATGATAACATTAATATGTACTCATTATTAGTAAAATAAAGTCACACAAGCTGTACTCTCACGACAGCTAAAGAATGAGAACCAGAACCCCGTTTTATAAAGTAATACTTATACCAATATACTTTACCATCTAGTTCCGGTAGTGATGGGCTGCATTCTTTTTCCGGACTGATTATATAACTGATTCTTGAAATTTGAATTTATCATTGTTGCTAAGAAAAAATAAATAAATAAAACGTCTTATTAAACGTTGCAATATTATAATGAAATAGAAACAAGTCATTATTTGCTCTCTTCTTTATGCATATTTATACAGTATATAGAATAGTTTTATGTTGCAAAATTTTGTTCTTTAAAATACATAATAAAAATATAAAATAATCCTTTAATACTTTATCACTTTAATTATTCTATTATATATTATAAACCAGAAAGGCACAACAAATTCAATTTACGTAACATCGTATGCTTCATTTTATGTTCATTTCTATGTATACATGCAGTTTATAAACAAAACATAATTTATTTCTGATTAAAGTACACAATTTAAGAGCTGTAATAAAAAATAAAGATTAAAGTATTCCTTTTTTATAGAATAATGTAAAATAGTGTCCTTAAATATTGATTAAAGTTATCTATATTGAAGCTTATGTATATTTTAACTAGTGTGTGATTGAACTATTATCGGCATGCTTACCACTTAAATCGCCAGTCGTAAATACTCATTTTATGACTTTGAAATTTTGATAAAAAAAGATGGCAAACTCTTTCGTCAATAAAACCCATATATAAAAAGAAAGTATTTTAAAAAAAATCTGCCCGATAGTGGTAGTATGAGTATGCTAATAACTAGTAAAATTACCTGCATATGCATTGTCAAAATTTAGAAATTTAATTTTGTTTGAATCTGAATTTCAAAAAGGTTATACTGCTGAGCAAAGTATACGTATGCTAAATATATAATTTTTAAAAACAAAGAGTAAAAGGTTCTTGAATTTTCAATGCTATATTAAAGCATAAAAAAATTATAAACTATATAATGTTTAAATATCTTTTCAATTTCATATTTTTTAAAATTTATACTTCGCGCAAGAGAAAAAAATGAGAAGAGTGTGTATGTCGGAGGGAGTGCCAGTGCTAGAGCCAGCGACAGGGACAGGGACAGGGACAGGGACAGGGACAGGGACAGGGACAGGGACAGGGACAGGGACAGGGACAGGGACAGGGACAGGGACAGGGACAGGGACAGGGACAGGGACAGGGACAGGGACAGAAATAGAAGAGACACGGGTACAGACACAGTCACAGAAGATAACCAATTGATATATGTTTACTATTATATTATTGCGACTGAATTTCCCTTTTACATCAGATGATTCAGACAGCCCAAACCAAAATGTTTTACTAATAATACAAGGTTTATAATATTCTGTATAAACCTTGGTACTAATACATTACATTATTTTGTGTTTGTATAGAATTTAGTCTTCAGATAATAGAGCAAACTAATATTAATATTTCAATTTATGAAAATCATCATCAAACATTATTAATCCCTTTGTATTTATTGTAAATTTGTAATTGAATTTATGAATACTGATTTACAATTCGTAAAATTATTGTGATATTATTAAATCAATAGATTCAATATGTTACTTAATACAAATTGTAATTTTGAATACATTAATTTAATAACTAATATTATCACATGTTATGCATAATACCAATTCATAACAATAATAACATCAGATTTGTATATACATAGGTTATTGAAAATTAAGTTCAAATGTATTACTTTTCCAATGTAGAAATTATTAAATGTCAGTCAAATTTAGACTAAAATAGGACATTTTGAAATTTTTAGATTGTTATACAAATATCATCCAAATTATATTAAAGGCGTAGAACACCTTGAACAAAAAAAAAACTTGCCTAATGTCCTAACATAACTAAATATTAACGTTAATTTGGTCGGAGTCAATTTCTAATTTATTTTCCATTCACAAATGTCAGCTGCAGGTTTGTGACGTCACAGTTCGCCCACGCGCGCAGAAACAAGTGAGCTGTGACGTCTCAAACCAGCAGCTGACATTTTGTGAATGGAAAATAAATTAGAAATCAATGACCAAATTAACGTTGATATTTAGGAATGTTAGGATATTAGACAAGTTTTTTGTTCAAGGTGTTCTACGCCTTTAAGTAATGCAGAAAAAAAAAAAAAAAAAAAAAAAAAGAAGAAAAAAGTCAATGTTTTGTATATTATGTTTTCTATTTACAAAGGTTCTGTAATCACATAGGATGAGATGGAATTATGTATACATTATACACTTGTATATACATACTTGCCTTGTAACGTGTGTACATGCACGCTTTCTGTTTGTCTGTCATGATACACTTTATAGGCTGTGTATTACATGGTTCATTTAAGTCTTATCTTGAAGAGAAGATGACGAGAGGGTTGGCAAATAAACACAACAAAGCTTGGTATGGAGAATGCAAATAAGATGAAGAATCAAGATTCACTTGAAACTTTTGCTATAGAAACTAAGAAATAATCAGTCTTGGGGTCGATTATCGAAAACACGATAACTATAAGATAACTATAACTATAGTTCGTTATAGATATAGTATAGATTAACACTTTTGCAAAAACTATCGTTATAGTTATAGATTAACATTTATTTCTACGATTATCGTCCAATTCGATAACGATACTTTTAAAAATTTATTCACTCAAAAAAGCAAAAAGGCTAAAAAAAAAAAAAAAAAAAAAACAAGAAAAAGAGAAAAACCAGATACAGAGTATGATTATGAATAGCAGGTACACACCAATATCACACCTGCTCACAGACAGTCAGTAGACAAAACGCACAAAACTGTCTTTCATAAACATATTGTTTGGAAAGTACTAAAAATAGATTTTCTAGGAACCACTTTATATAAAATATAAAACAAATACAGTTACATTTTTATAATCTATGCCGAAATGTATATTAAAAAAAAAAAAGATTTTTTTTTTCATTTTTCAATTGCTTTTATAGTATTTCTCCCCCCCCCCCCCTTTTTTTCAATAATGAGAACTACATTGTTCAAATCAATGAAATTTGCCGCGGCGCCAAGTTGATTGACATTCAGCTACAAGACAATGTCCAAAGTATTTGTGTTATATTGTCTGAGTTTAAAGTAAATTTTTTGAATACACTATTGTATATAGTATAAGTGCTGATTTCTAACTGGATTTGCTATTAGATTTATTTGTAATTATTGTACAATAAAATATTTCCTAAAAACATTATAAAGTAAATTTCTTGAAAATTAGGGGAAATACTGGGCAGAGTACGGGGCAACTTTTCTCCCTCTTCTATAAAATTTTTCACGATCTCACATTATTAAAATTTTGAGTTTCATATTAGAAGTAATTTTTAAGTCATAACATATTGTCTCTCCACACCGATTTTGTATTTATCTATTATAAAGTTGCAAAGTTATTCATATGTGATATAAAATCTAAAACGTACAGTCCAACTGATCAGTGCAATTTTATCATTTTATTACTATTCTATAAAAAATTCTATAAAAAAAATGATGTTATTAAAAATTTGGAAAATATAGTATCGTTATCGTGAAATTATCGTTATAGTTATAGTATCGTTATAGTTTTCAAAAAATAAAAAGTATCGATATCGTTATAGTTATAGTGTGAGGCTAAAATATAGTATCGTTATCGTTATAGAAATTTTGGGTATCGAACCCAAGACTGGAAATAATTGTTTTTATTTCGGGGCAGGGGGGGGGGGGGGGTGTGTACATTTTTGGCAAGGTTTAGGCTCGACTTCAAGTAGTCTGGCCTAGGCATCCTGAACAGAGGAAGATGTCTTTTGTCTACTTTTGGATGCCTTGGTCTGGCCCACTCGTACACCTAACCTCCATGGCAATTTTATACATCATGCACTAAAAAAGACAATCATTTTGAGTTTACATTTTATAGCTATTCTCAATAAGAATGGAGCAAAACAAATCTGAGCCTGATGGCGCAGTGGTATGCATGCTGGTCTGATGTGCGAGAGGTCGTGTGTTCGTTGCTTGGTGGGTACCGTGTCGGCTTTTTTAGAGGTTCTGCATATGGTGTGCACTCATATTCTCTGCATGTTCATGCCTGTACGTTTACCAGTGAATCACAGGTAAATCAGTAGGTCTTTTCATGTCTCCGGCCAGTCCTGGCAGTGGTGGTAGTGGCCCACGCCAAGTCAAAGGTATCTCGGGACTCGGGACGGTTCACCAATCCACCTCATCTTACTCATTTCTATTAACTCACACGTTGTTTGGTATCACTTGTTGTGTGGTAAAGAATTCGTTTTCATTTTTAATTTCAAAACAAATGTAAAATTAATACTGCAAATAATAATAATAATTAATAAATCTTTAAATAAAAAAAATGAACAGGCATGAATATTAAATATACTTTTTAACTTAAGATTTAATGCACACTTCCAACTCTAAAGTTCTGTCAAAACATTTTAAATTAATTATTGTAAAGGAAAATTTTGGTAAAATAAATTAAATTTGCATTTACAAATTTCTCCTTTTTCGTCACATTTATTTTAAAGCAAAATAATACAAAATTCATTATCATATTACAATGATTATGTATAAATTCATGAATTAAAATGTTGATAAAATAAGACATAATACAATTAAAGATGCATAATTAAACATTAGTGTTACAGTATACATATGATTATACCTCTGCTTTTATTATTTTATATAATTAATGATGATGATGTCTCAAAGACAGAGCTGCGTAAAGTTTTTAAAAATTTCAGTGGTATGAAGAGGAGGAAGCAAGTGAAATAGCTAACAACTTTGCAGCAAAGGAAATAAAGCAGAAGGAGAGAGAGAGAGAGAGAGAGAGAGAGAGAGAGAGAGAGAGAGAGAGAGAGA
This sequence comes from Ecdyonurus torrentis, assembly GCA_949318235.1. Classification (NCBI taxonomy): domain Eukaryota; kingdom Metazoa; phylum Arthropoda; class Insecta; order Ephemeroptera; family Heptageniidae; genus Ecdyonurus; species Ecdyonurus torrentis. Next base: position 4,443,371 of record OX439128.1, on the reverse strand, counting down.
GAGAGAGAGAGAGAGAAACTCGTTCACAATTCATCCCCCTTGCAGGCATTCATTAAGCTGACTTAGTTCTGTAAAGAAAGCAGCAACAGTTCGCAACTTCACAAGAATTAAAATTTCATGCTCAATCTGAGAGAAAGAATTTTGTATTGAGGCTATATCCTCTCTCTCTCTCTGATTTTCTATTTTCTTTCTCATAAAATTTTTTCTTATCATTTTGTTGTTCTTAAAATATACACATAAATAAATAAGCAAACAACATAATGTAATTAGCAATTTCATCCTAATGTCGTATGTATACCAAGATGAGTTGGTTAAAAAAATCTGCACCTCAGAGATGTTAAATAGAAAGTCCAGCAGTACGTTCAGAAAAGGAAATATTATATCAGACTTCTTTTGTAGTTCAAACAATTCAACAAAGTTGCTGCGGTATATAAATGTATGTTGCAACTTTGCGCAGCAAAGTTATTAATTATATATTACTATTTAAAGCAATGCTATTTCATAATTTACTGCGCAAATTTACAATGTATAAATAAATGTGTAGGTGCATTAATGATGTTCGTAAATTCTGTTCCCTGCTTGCTCCAAATATGCGTAGTTCTTTTTAATTTAAAATGCATTAGGTGATCGTCTTTTTTTTTTTTTTTCGTAGTTTGGAGCAAAAAAAAAAAAAAAGTTTGAACATCATTATTTATTTATCATTTATATTCTTATTTATAGTATATTAACGTTTTGCACGGGTGCCTTGATTAAACTATTTAAACGATGTACAAAATGTACTAATTCAAATGAAGTACTGGATCTATAATCTCGCAGGTTCATAGTACCGCTTGTAATGAAATGTTTTTAATTGTTGCAACAAATAAGTGAAAACGATTTTTTCCATATGAAATGCATTAAGAATATTTCAAATTATTTTAAAAAGTTCGTTCATTGCAAGTGGGCCGATGTCAATCTTGTGCAACAATGAATGTTTTTTGAATAATTCCTCCTGCTATACAAATTTGTAAAAAATAAAAGTTGTATAGAAAAGGAAGCAAAGGGTGGTATGTATAGTTATTTATATTTACTATTTATTATATTATTATTTAAGAAAAAAATATTTACATATAATGTTATAATAAGTTACTGTAGATATTTAACAATTATTGATTTATCTTTCTATATTCCTTGTATATTGTATATAATTACAGTACGTTAGAATCTACCAATTTTAATTTTAAGAGCTTACAATTTCATTTTGTGCAGATTAATCACCTTACAAATCAGATTTTGATTACTATACAATGGTGCGGACAAGAAGTAACAAGATCCAGACAACGGCGACAACGCAAATTAAGACCGAAGAGAAGATAATTCCTGCAAGGTCTTTCAAATGCTCAGAATGTCCCAACAAAATATATAAAACAATGTGTGGTTTACGGCAGCATATTGACTTAACGCACTTGAACATCAGACGTTTTAAGTGTACAAGTTGTGACAAAGCATTTCCAACCTCTAGTAAATTACACAATCATTTGAAAACTCACAATGGTGAAAAAAAAATTGTGTGCGAAGTGTGTTCAAAAACATTTTTGTTAAAAGATCATATAAGATCACATATTCAGTTGGTGCACTTGAAATTAAAACCATTTCAGTGTGAATTGTGTGGAAACTACTTTTCCCAAAAGAAAACGATGACAACTCACATTATATTACACAGCTATCCAGCACGAAAGTGCAGTTTTTGCCCTGAACTTTTCCTGACTCGGCGCGAGAAGCAGCAGCACCAGAACGCTGCTCATCCCTGGCGTCGATGCATTGTATGCGATGTAGAGTTGCATCACGATCATCAAGTTCGAAATCATCTGAAAACAAGGACGCACGTTCTTGCTGCTATGGAATACCAACCTTTACTACCAGAAATGAAGGACGTAAATAATTTTATCATAGCAGTACTGTAATATGTCATCATATTTATATGTTTAATTGTTCATAAAATTTCTACAAAAAGAAGATAAAGCCTCTCTTTATCTTCTATCAATGATAATTTTATTCTTAACTCATGTTTTTATTGTAATGTTGTTTCTTAAAATAAAGAGCATAATATAAATTTTATGTATAATAATTTTATTGCATAATTTAAAAGTTAATATTAAAAATTTAATTAAATTTACAATAGAAATTAAACTTCAAATATGTATAGGCAATGTATATAATATAGTAAATATATATAAATAAATAGTATATATAGCTAAAGTAAATAAAACGTTAAAAAAATTCTGTCCACCGTTTTTCTTTTTATACGTATGCAACCTGTATTTCATCAGATTACATCACAAAAACAATTTTAACACATATAATAATATACAGTTAATTTACGATAACATGTAATTGCGAAAGTATTTATTTTTAAATATATATAAATAAGATTTTTATTGAAGTCATACAGACTTACTAATTAGCATTTTTTTAGGCAAATGTTCGTAATTACACACACACACACACACTCACACACACATATATATATATATATATATATATATATATATATATATATATATATATATATATATATATATATATATATATATATATATATGAACACATTCTCCTGGCACTCACTTAACCCGGCGCCACAACGGATGTTGGCATGGTAAAAATCTAACTTTAACACCATACAACGCACTGCCATAACACATATTATATATACTTGTCCCTAAAGACTTACTTGCGCTAATTTAATTGTTACTTCGTTTATACATACATAATATATAATAATAAAAAAAGGTTTTTGTAAGTACATCTTACACTACAACACCATGCTTTCAACTCCAAGTAAACTTTTATGTACATTATATAAAAATTTACAAAAAGACTACATGCGTATATTGTGTTCTTTTATTTCTAAAGCGAGCATTTTGTTTGTTTCTTCTGCATAAATTTAAGCTTATTCAACATTTGAAATAAAATAATTATCATAATATGTAATGTTTAAGAATTTTTGTTCTATTTTTGTTCCATTATAGAAGTTCTATGGTTAGAATTGTATGACAATAAAGATTTAAATTTGAATGTTTTTTTTTTTTCATATTAAATAATTCTGAACAATATAATAAAGTCATGAATGAATATAAAAAAAAACGACATTTTTTTCATATGAAAAGTTATCACGCAAAGCTGAATTACTGTGTATTACAGCAGATAATTTTAAATGTGACTTAAAAACGAAATTTTTAATGAGTTTGTAAAATTAAGTAATAACAAATAAATAAAACAGAGATTTTAGTTACAAATAAAATTTAGTATAATACTCATAATTTTTGGAAATCAAAATATAAGTACAATAACAGTATAATATAATATTTTTTTTATTATAGAAAACCGCATTGTTAAAGTTCAACTCAATAAATAATTAAAGAATCAATGTAAAAAAATATTTTATTAAAAATATATTCTTATCCTCCATGCTAATTATTGGTAAACAGTGATTTACACGCATGACATTATGCCATATTGCACAGTAAAATAGTAAATACATTTCGTTAAACATGCATTATGAAATAATATTTTCAATATTCTATAATATAAATATATACCATTTCTTTTTATTTATTTCATACCATGATTTGATATATACGTTGATGTATAAAATTTAAAAGCTTTCAAATTAAATTATTCTATACGCAAACTGTCTTGTCACTTTTATTTGAAACACAGCTGTCATATGAGTTTGATCCTTTTTTTTTATCTATAAAAGTCAAAGTGAATTCAATTTTTGAAATTATTTTAATACTAAAGTATTGATGATGGTCGAATACTGGTGACAAAATGTACACACGGCTGTGATAATATATATTATACCATTTAAAAACTAGCACTAAATTTAAATAGTAAAATATATAATCACAATCATATGTACGAGTACATCACATTTAAAGAAAAATATAAATTTGTAGAGTGAGAATTTTTACCTTAATTTTGTACTCCATAGTATTTAAAAGCAATAAGTAAACAATTTCGTGCTTTTCCACTTGCGTGACTTTAACAGCTTTAAACATTTTTATCGTAATTAATAATCTGTAGACAAAAAAAAACAGTTTTTTTCTTCTTTTTTTTCTTTGATTATTTCTTTTAGTTATAAGGTAAAGATTGCAAAACGTACTACGCAGTTATGTAGAATTTTTTGTTCAAATAATGATTCAATCGCGTTATTATTTTTTTGTAAAAGTTTAAAGGGCTTTCATTTCCTCCATCGTTCTTGGTATTTACACTTTTTTTTTATTTCCCCCCTTTTTTTATTTTATTTCTATTTATCTTTATACAGTTGAAAAATTACAACACATTATTATTGTCAAGATAAATGAAAAGTACTTAATATAAATTAGGACACACATAAGTAACTCAAATAAGATTCAAGAAGTATTTTAGATCATTAATATAATATCATATATATATATATATATATATGTATATATATATATATATATATATTATGTATATAATAAAGTATAGAAAAGAGTTGAACTATTTATCATTGTCTCTTTTGATTTTCTGGTAGGAAACTGACGTAAAAAAATATAACAATATGTGAAGTAGAGAAAACACTCATTGACTTTTTTCTTGGTGTTTCTTTTCTTGTATGTTTACAGGAAAGTGGGAGGTTTTGGGTTGAGGAGAGGGTTTGGGGGTGAAGAAAAAAATGGAGCAAAGAAAGTTTATGTGGTCTTCACTTGAGCGTATAAGAGGGCGCTTTAAGATAGCGGGCATCTCTCTCTCTCTCTCTCTCTCTCTCTCTCTCTCTCTCTCTCTCTCTCTCTCTCTCTCTCTCTCTCTCTCTCTCTCTCTCTCTCTCTCTCTCTCTCTCTCTTATAACTCTCCCTTCTTGATGGTCATTTTATGAGAGGGAACGAAGAATCATTCAAGAGAGAAGAAACGAAAGAAAAGGATCAAGAGGAAGAAAAAGTCTTAAAAGTTTAAAGATAACACTGTAAACTGTGACCATACAAGACAGAAAAGAAAAGAATCCTTTAAAATGCTTCAATCTCATGATAGGGTAATATAATACAATGCCTTCCTAGCATTTCGATTTGTGAACCTGTATATAAAGTTGATTAGGTCTTTTTTTCATGGAAAAAAAAAGGAAAAGTAAAAAAGTTGATTTTTTTTTTTATTCTCTCCTTTTTTTATATTTATTTTATATCGCTGCTCGTACTTACTTATATAGAGTGAACTTTATTTACATGCATTAGCACTGAATTTCTAGTTTTGGTCAAAACAATAATGGTATTTTTATATTTAAGACTTATACTTAAGGCAGTTGGTGACCAACTCGAAGCGGATGTAGTAAAAAGCGTAACTTTATTGTCAAAACGATTGTTTCCTTACAAAACTAATACTATAATTTCCAAATAAAATAAAATAAATTTAAGCAATTATTTTTTGGTCCCCAATTTTGTTTGTAATAATATTTGTAATGTAAAAATAGTTTCTAATTTGTTTTAAAATTTTTGCTCTAAAATTTGAATGTTCAAATTTACATGTTATCTTTAAAGTGGAATAACCTTAAATATGTGATCGTGTTTTCATGTATCTGACACAACTAAACTTTTAAGTCACATTGCATCTTTACTTCATATAAATTTTTATATTTCGCGACTGTTCAGCTTGTGAGATATCAGCCGGTCACCTACTCCATTAACGTAATTATATATGCAGTCTTGGGGTCGATTATCGAAAACACGATAACTATAAGATAACTATAACTATAGTTCGTTATAGATATAGTATAGATTAACGCTTTTGCAAAAACTATCGTTATAGTTATAGATTAACATTTATTTCTACGATTATCGTCCAATTCGATAACGATACTTTTAAAATTTTATTCACTCAAAAAAGCAAAAAGGCTAAAAAAAAGAATAACAAGAAAAAGAGAGAATACCAGATACAGAGTATGATTATGAATAGCAGGTACAGACCATTATCACACCTGCTCACAGACAGTCAGTAGACAAAACGCACAAAACTGTCTTTCATAAACATATTGTTCGGAAAGTACTAAAAATAGATTTTCTAGGAATCACTTTATATAAAATATAAAACAAATACAGTTACATTTTTATAATCTATGTCGAAATGTATATTAAAAAAAAAAGAAAAAAAAAAGAAGAAGAAGAAGAAGAAAAGCTACTATAGAATTCATGTTTTTTTTTTTTTTTTTTTTTTTTTTTTCATTTTTCAATTGCTTTTATAGTATTTCTCCCCCCCCCCTTTTTTTCAATAATGAGAACTACATTGTTCAAAACAATGAAATTTGCCGCGGCGCCAAGTTGATTGACATTCAGCTACAATGTCCAAAGTATTTTTGTTATATTGTCTGAGTTTAAAGTAAATTTTTTGAATACACTATTGTATATAGTATAAGTGCTGATTTCTAACTGGATTTGCTATTAGATTTATTTGTAATTATTGTACAATAAAATATTTCCTAAAAACAAATTAAAGTAAAATTCTTGAAAATTAGGGGAAATACTGGGCAGAGTACGGGGCAACTTTTCTCCCTCTTCTATAAAATTTTTCACGATCTCACATTATTACAATTTTGAGTTTCGTATTAGAAGTAATTTTTAAATCATAACATATTGTCTCTCCACACCGATTTTGTATTTATCTATTATAAAGTTGCAAAGTTATTCATATGTGATATAAAATCTAAAACGTACAGTACAACTTATCAGTGCAATTTTATCATTTTATTACTATTCTATATAACATTCTATAAAAAAATGATGTTATTAAAAATTTGGAAAATATAGTATCGTTATCGTGAAATTATCGTTATAGTTATAGTATCGTTATAGTTTTCAAAAAATAAAAAGTATCGATATCGTTATAGTTATAGTGTGAGGCTAGAATATAGTATCGTTATCGTTATAGAAATTTTGGGTATCGAACCCAAGACTGTATATATGTCTGTGTGAGATTAAGAGAGATAGAGAGGAAATAAAATATCAAGTACAATCACGTTTAAATTTATTCTGTTAATTATATAACATTACATATATAATAGAGGGATAACACTCGTCACTATCATTACCAAGTTTTCGTAGAAACGAAAAATAGAAACAAATCTTATTTATAACAGCACACAAAAAACAAAATACTATAACATAAAACACAAACATTTACTATACAAATAAAATTCATATTTTTTCAAACTGTTTGAGCAGTAATCCACCAGGAATAAAATGAGGAGAACATTTTTGATGCAAATTTACAGGTGTATAATATACAGTACTGCAAGAATGCCGTATACCATCTTATCAAAGTTATCCTGCTCATGAGATAAGTTGAACATGACACAAGCCACGTAAAATTTTTATGTTCACATTTGGCTGTTGAATTATTTTTGAATAAGATTTTGTCAAGCACGTGTAATACTGTAGTGTATGGCCTTTAATGTTTTTTGTATAACACAAGATGTGTTCTCAATGATCATAGGTTGATGAAAGCACCACCAAAGCACATAAAGGTATGTGCATAAACATACAGCATGTGTAGAGTCATAAAATGTTTTTAATCCTCTTTTTAATTCAGGTCGTTGCACGCTCTTTTAATATAAAAGAAGAAAAATATACATAAGCAAAAGTGTGTGTATGTTTGTAACCGCAAAAGTCAGCGCTGTTGTGACGAGACGTGATTTTATAAGGGTGCGTAAAGTGGTCTTACTTGTTCCCAACCTCTTGCTTTGACTTTCTTGTACCTTAAAGCGTAAATTTTTTACCCTCTTCTCCTTCTCCTTCTTATATTTTTATATATATATTTTTTTTTATATGTCAAAGAGTTGTGTTTAGCATTCATACTCTTTTCAAATCATTCTACCAAACATCAGGATAAGCTTCTTGAATTTTATTCTACTTAATTATTAGATTCAACAGCAATGTTAAGAAAATGGAACACCATATTTTGATTAAAAAAAATTTTCATAATGGAAGAAAAAAAAATCATAAATTTATAATTTAATGGTATACCCTGTTTCATATTGTAGAAAAGTAAATTTATAAATATAAGTGCTTTTAAAATATAAAATTATGTTCGTAGCAACTTTAATACAGTTTAGAGTTACAATTGATACTTTTATTAATTTTTTTACAATTCCAACAGAATTTAGTATTTTTAAATTAGACAAAATCATGAAAAGATAAGAGAGTAGAAGGAAAACACATGTTGATTTAATTTATTTTAATACCAATAGTACAATAAAAAACTTCAAATAATAAAAATTTACGTTAATTTCAGGTAAAACTCATTTTACAGTTCAAGTTATTCATGTTTTTTTGGTATATTACTTACAATGTTATAGCAAATTTAATTGAAAATTGTTTACTTCAAAAGTTCTGAAACATGTTCAATTGCATTATATTCAAAAAGTAAAACTAAAAAAGTACGTATTTAGGAAGTGAAAAGAGTACCAGTAACAGAAACAATTGCAATATTGTATACCAAAACGATAAAGAAGAAGAAGAAGAAGAAAAAAAAATGGTAAATTGCAAAAAATGATTTTTGCCAATGATCAAAGTAATGTTCCTTGCCAATGATTATCTGACATTGTTTATTATAATGCATTGTAAGCAATGCAAAATTATGGTTTAATATTATATATATATATATATATATATATATATATATATATATATATATATATATATATATATATATATATATATATATATATATATATATATATAAAGAGTACGTAAATATGAATGTTACGACTCACATACATTAGTGTGAATATAGTGAACAATGTTATTGGTAGTTTTATATTATAGTATTATACCCATCTGCACTTGCTGACAGTCTCGCACAAAACTCGACACAGGGTGCGTATGGAAGAAAAAGGGGTGAAAACTTCGATCTTTCAAACTTGCCTACTGGGTTTTACGACTTTGCAAGCACTAAGCAAACCCGCCCCACAGCAGTAAAACTTTTTTTTCTTCTTTTTCAAGGAAATCTCTTGCTTCACATTTGAAAAAAGCAAAAAAAAAAAAAAAATCTTTCTTTCTCAAAGAAAATAATAATAAAAACAAAAAAATAAGTTTGACAGTTGATGTTGTTTGAGTGTCAACACTTACTTCAAGTTTTTCTTTCAGCATGCAGCTGACAAGTCTAAAATCTGAATTTTTATCTCTTGGTCTCTTCTTTTTTATAATATATTTTGTTTCTGTAAATATTTTGTTAATGCAGTGAATACTCGTAAACTGAAAATAAATTTTAGGACAGCGCAACTAGAAAAAAATTAACCATAAAAACAATAACAACAACTTGGAAAACGTTACTGTATAGGGTCTATGCATTCATGTTAAAGTTGACGCCATGTTGGATAACTCAATAACATGGGTGGCATAGGAAAAAAATCATTTTGCCAATTTAAAAACACTATGCAATATTTTTGAGAGAATTGATGCTGTAAATATGTTGAATTAGTATCTCAAGTATGTGAGAAAAATAACACATAACAAAAAATTAATCGATTTCCTAAAGAACATTGGATTAAATGAGGTTTGTCGTATGCTGAGCAATGTTATGCACTACTCCAGTATGGCCTCCAAGCGCAATAAATATGACGTCATCCGCACACACCCTATATATAAAAAATATTAATTATTATTCTATTTATAAATATTATTGGCCATTTATTTGTTATAGCTTCGATTATCCGAATGAATGTAAACTACTCTACTTATTCTTACTTCTGATATTTTTCTATATCATTTTTATTTTCTTCTTTTGCTCGTTTACTTGTTTTTTTAATTGAAAACTTTGTATGAAAAAAAAAATCCGCAACGCTTATAGCTAAAGTTGTATAACGTTAAAAAAAATCAGTTCATTTAATTTAACATAATAGGACAGAAACGGTTAGTTTGCCTTCTCTTTCTCAAAAAAAAAAAAAAAAAAAAAAAAAAAAAAAAAAAAAAAATCTAAAACACACTTTTTTTCTATTACACTTTATTTTCCTGCATAATGAAGAGTCACTTAAAAATAATATCTTTGTTTGTGTGATAATTTATTAATAAATTTTGTGGTTATATAGAAATAGGTCTCTCTTATTTTTTATTTATTTTATTATTATTATTATATTTTCTTCTTTTCCTTAACATCCGCTTGACTTTTATACAATTCTTTTTTATGAAGACCATTAAAAAAAACTTTTATTTTTATTTTAAATAATATGAATCACATAAAAATGATCCTATATTCAAAAGCAAAGAAATAATTTTTTTGGTTATTGTGTTGATATGCGCCCAAAGCTCCACAGGGGGTATCTCTCTCTCTCTCTCTCTCTCTCTCTCTCTCTCTCTCTCTCTCTCTCTCTCTCTCTCTCTCTCTCTCTCTCTCTCTCTCTCTCTCTCTCTCTCTCTCTCTCTCTTTCTCTCTCTCTCTCTTTTCTTTTTTCCCTCTTACAAAAGTTGCCGCTATTTCTCAAGGGGTTACGTGTTGAAAGCGTCACATCAAAGATGAGAAAGGTGTTGGCACCATGCTGGTATGTAACCGCGTAACTATTGTTACTTCATTGCTATCAAAACTTGCATCACTTTAACTTCATATAGCCAAGTCAAACTAAAGCTCACTTTTATGATTTTTACACACACAAAAAATAATAATAATAATACTTTTCTAGAAAATTTGTTATTATATAAGATTTTCTTTATAAAAATCAGGTATGTATAAATTTAATGACATAATAAAAGAAAAATACAATAAAAGATTTTAAATTATTTCTTATTTTATAATAATAATAACAAATATAATATATTATTGACAGGGGAAAAACGTTGAACAACTGTGACGAAACTCAATGTGTAAAGCGTTAAATTTGAACGAGGAGTTACTTGTAATATCAAAGAAAATAAATTTATTTATATTTCTTAAAATTCTTTGTAATTTAATATGAATTTGTCATATCATAATTGTACACAGATATGCTTGAAAGTCAAATTAATTAACTCTCAACATAATTACTAATAATAAATTTAATGTATCAATTCAATTATGTATGAATTAATTACAACCCTATATTATGTACAGTATGTTACAGTAAATGATTGAAAATTGAATCCATTATTTGTTAACAGATTATTGTTAAATAGATTTCAATTAATTATTATTTTTTTATTAACTTAAAATACGTGGGTTTAATTCACATTAGGCTGACCTTTACATTAGCCTTTCGTAATTATTGACAGAAATTTTTATTCTTTTTTTTTTCTTCGCCAATAAATATGCTTATGAAATTATATAATTTTGTGGGTGTATCATTAGAATTACCCCATACCAGAATTACCTACCATCATAATAATATATATTTTTACAGAGTAAATTTACCACCATGTATGTTGTTTTTTTGGTGTGGGCTTGTTAGACCCTGAAGGTATGGTATATATGTATATACTGTATGTATGTATATTTATACATACACCAATTTATATATATTATATATATTGAACATTGCGAATTGAAGTGTAGATTCGGACGTGTGGTATGTTTGGTGTACATAACATACAGGGAGCTACTATGTGAATAGTAGCTCTTGGTGGTGGCTATCTCTCTCTCTCTCTCTCTCTCTCTCTCTCTCTCTCTCTCTCTCTCTCTCTCTCTCTCTCTCTCTCTGTAGCAGCTATATGCGTGTGCAAGAGAACACCATACCTCACACGCCAAAACAAACCGGCAACTAATTGAGTTAGTAACTTGTGGCAACTCGATTTTCTACCAACTTTTGCTCCAAATTACTGTCGCATTGTAACGTTGTGTTTTCTCCACCAGCTATATAGCTAGATATATATGTGTCCCACGCAATGTATGGGGATGTGTGTAGGAGGGGGGGGGGGGTGTAGAAGAGAAAATGAAGAAGGAAAAGTAGTAAGTAGAGAGAATTACTATACTTTTCCAGTCCAAAAAAACAAAGTAACATACATACTGTATAGGAAATTTATTTAAAAATTAATATAAATTTATATAAAATGTTTATATTATTAATGATTTTTATTGTTTGTATATTTATATTAAAATATTGTTATGCAAAAAAAAAAAAAAAAAAGAAAGAAGAAGAAGAAGAAGAAGAAGAAGAAGAAGAAGAAGAAGAAGAAGAAGAAGAAGAAGAAGAAGAAGAAGAAGAAGAAGAAGAAGAAGAAGAAGAAGAAGAAGAAGAAGAAGAAGAAGAAGAAGAAGAAGAAGAAGAAGAAGAAGAAGAAGAAGAAGAAGAAGAAGAAGAAGAAGAAGAAGAAGAAGAAGAAGAAGAAGAAGAAGAAGAAGAAGAAGAAGAAGAAGAAGAAGAAGAAGAAGAAGAAGAAGAAGAAGAAGAAGAAGAAGAAGAAGAAGAAGAAGAAGAAGAAGAAGAAGAAGAAGAAGAAGAAGAAGAAGAAGAAGAAGAAGAAGAAGAAGAAGAAGAAGAAGAAGAAGAAGAAGAAGAAGAAGAAGAAGAAGAAGAAGAAGAAGAAGAAGAAGAAGAAGAAGAAGAAGAAGAAGAAGAAGAAGAAGAAGAAGAAGAAGAAGAAGAAGTTATTTCTATTATGTATGAAACTGGTATAATATTTTAGTTGATATTATTTAGAAATGTTATTACCTAATATTTCTTGTTGTCAAGCATGAACAAAAAGCATTCAGCAGTCCTCTCAGACTGATTGTAACTTTTCCAGCTCACTGTTCTACAATTTTCTTTTTACACTCTGCTTTTCTCACCACTGACTTTTACTCACACCCTTTCTCTCTCTCTCTCTCTCTCTCTCTCTCTCTCTCTCTCTCTCTCTCTCTCTCTCTCTCTCTCTCTCTCTCTCTCTCTCTCTCTCTCTCTCTCTCTCTCTCTCTCTCTCTCTTTCTATTCCTGGGTTGTTCGTTTGCTTCCTTGCTCATATATGAACCAAAAACTGAAATGAAATTAAAACTCCAAAATGCCACTAACTTTACCAACTGTGCCAAAAAAAAAAAAAAAAAAAAAAAAAAACTATTCATTCAGTTATCATGCTTTTTTGTTAGAAAAAATTTAACATGTATTACAAAAGATATATACTTTGTTTTTTGTTCAACTTGAAATTCATGAGTAATATTTATTAGCTTTGTGATAATATTGTAAATTATTTTGTTATTATATACGAATGTAATACTTTTTTTGCCTAAATGTTTTTTAATGTAGTCTACTGTGACCCTTCTCTCTCTCTCTCTCTCTCTCTCTCTCTCTCTCTCTCTCTCTCTCTCTCTCTCTCTCTCTCTCTCTCTCTCAGGGGAAATAAAATATATTTTTTTAACCATCGTACAAATAAGTTTCTCTTCAAATATAAATTATGTATAAAATTTAAATCTTTATTGACAGGCTTCATAGGTACTAACAAATTTGTGTGTACAGAGAATATTAATTCCAATTATTAGAAAAAAGAAAAATATAAATAAATATACATAAATTAGAAAGATGTTTTTGACAAAAAAAAAACTTTGACAAAATATGACAAATAGTAAAATATATGGAACGAATGACAGAATTATTTGTTTGATAGTGGGCTGAATATTTTATTAAACCAAACATTAATTATATAAATAATGGTATCAATAAATTTATTGAACATTCATTGTTATGGATTGTCCTATTTGTTTGGAAACACAAAAAGAAAAAAAACAGAGAGAGAGAGAGAGAGAGAGAGAGAGAGAGAGAGAGAGAGAGAGAGAGAGAGAGAGAGAGAGAGAGAGAGAGAGAGAGAGAGAGAGAGAGAGAGAATATGTTGAAGCAAAGTACACGTGTTCTATATAGCTTTTGACTTTTTGATATAACGTGTATTCAACAATGTATGTATGTGGTTTGAATCGAATGACGATCAGGCATTGAAAGAAAAACAAATGAAACCACCTTTCCACATTATAATTTTTTATTATTATTATTATTTCATTGTTTGATTGTTCTGTGGAGTGTATGGATGCATGTGTTGCTAGGCTTGCAGAATGTGATGTGATGTATATTGATAATAAGTTATTTTTATACAATGTGAATGACGAGTGACGCATTCAATAATGGAATACAACATACTTTTTACGCAATTGTTTTTCTTTTATTTATAGGTACAATTGATTTGTTGAAGATTACACGTATACACTTCCAGATACATATTTTAATCATAACTGTCACGCACTTGTATTATGGAGATTTGTAATGTGAGTTTAGTTAAAAATAAGCGTACACACATTCATAAGTAAATACGTATGAGTTCGATTTCAGCAACTTATGTATTCTTAACATTATAATTTATGCTATATATACCGTGAATTCACAAACACTACATATAGCTACATAGCATGTATTTTTTGGTACAGAAAAATAATTTATGCAATAATGAAGAAGACTCAAAAAAAAAAAATTTGTGGATAATTTTATTTCATATTCTAAAAGAGTACATTGTTTTGATTCGATTGATATAAGAATTTCTAATTTTGCATTCATTTAGTATTTTTGATAAAATTTTTGAAAGTCGCAAAATGACGTCACAAGCTGCATCTTATGCATGTGGGCATAGGAAAAGTTGCAGCCTGTGACGTCATTTCGCGACTTTAAAAAATTAATTAAAAATACTCAATGAACTCAAAAAATTAGAAATTCGCATATCAATCGATTCAGGACAATGCACTCTTTTAGAATATGAATTAAAATTACCCCTTAATTTTTTTTCTTCCTCATTGTAAATGAGAGCTAAATGATAAAATGTATAGCATAAATTATGTTAATTTGTTCCTTTAGTGCAATGCACAAAATTGTTTAAGAATGAATCAACTTGCTTAGAATTTTGAAGCTCTAATATATTTTTACACAGTTTTTCTGAACCTTGAAATATAATTGATATCTCGATTATCCAACTTTTTTTTTTTTTTGCCTCCTTCTTTACTAAACACATTCGTAAAAGTCCTAATAAAAACGTCATAAGTAGAGAATTACGTTTACTTACAATTACATAAAGTAATTTAACTACTTTTGACATTGCTTTATTTACTATGAAAATGATTAAAATTTGATGTTATACGTTTTTAATTTCCAACATTAAAAAACTACCAATTTTGTAATTTTAAAAACATATGAGTAAGTTATAATTTAAAGTTTTTTTTTTTTTTTTTTTTTTTTTTTTTTTTTTTTTTTTTTTAGCAGAAAAAGAAGCGAATGAATTGCGTGTTTTTAATTGACAACGAAAATGTAATAAACTCATTTAGCAAGATGTAAAAAATTGTGGTTATAATTGCTTTTCTAAATTACATACAAAAAAATATAAATTATGCAATTAGGTAAATTAACTTAGCCCGCACTGAATTTATTTTACTAAAGTTTTCAAACATTTAAATTATTTGCTTTTCAGCTTAAAAAATGTCAAAATTTACATAATAGGAAAAAATAAAAAAATGCAATTCATTTTATATATCAAAAAGTGTATCTGATAATCTAATCATTTTTTTTAATTACGTATGTACATACATAATGAAATTTGTTATATGAGTTGCATTTTAATATGTGAAAATCGTATGTAATTAAGAAAAGTATGCACAATTTGCATAATACCAAAATAACACATGTTGCAAAACTTAATTTTTCGTATTAAAAGTATAACATTATAGATGTGTAGTAATTAAAAAGGAATTTCAAAAAGATTTTCACTTATGATTTTAATACGACATTTTGCAGGTTTGATAGTGAAAAACATTTTCCGCTCATACGACTCACTTTTAATAAAATTTCGTCACTCTGCCCATTTGATTACAGTCGGAGCAATTGTTATTTTCTCTTATATCTTTGTTCATATTGTCTTCAGCTAGCAAGTGTCTCACACAAGATTGTTATAACAAATTAGAGTTGTCAGAAAAATATTTAATCACAGTTTCTATGGTTGATAGTTCGGAGGTTATTAGCGCTAAAAACACGAAAACCTTGACAAGCGTCGTTGTGTACATATTGGAGATTTTTGCGTTTCAATATTAAACTCGTTCTCGTTCTCGTTCTCGTTCTCGTTCTCGTTCTCGTTCTCGTTCTCGTTCTCGTTCTCGTTCTCGTTCTCGTTCTCCTTTTTTTTTATTTTTAATGGAACCAAGAAAATATTAACACAGAATGTAGTGAAGTAAAATGAGTGTAATTGTAGCTGTTTAAGTTGATGTATAAAAAGCTTCCTGAAATATTTTTTCTTGTTGAAACATTTCAATGACAATCGATTGATCAAAGTAATTGGCCACAAGCAAAAGCATTTGTCTCTGCCTCACTGGGTATTCTTCAACTGAAACTTCAATGCTTCTGTTTTGCTGTAAATAACATAAACTCTTTATTTATATATTATTTCGTATTTCCTTCTCATTTTCTTTAGTCTCAGATTTTTCTAATAAATAAAGTATTTTTAAAACCTATATTAGTTCGTGAATTGCGCATAACATTTTAAAAATATATCAACGAGCTTCAAACCAAATTTCGTGTAACATACAAAAGTATTAATATTTGATCTTAAACTGAAAAATCATTTACATAAAATTGGGGAAAAAGGTATAAATCAAAGCAACTCCTTTATTGCAAACTTACGTACTTGTGCCATTTTTTTCTCTTCTTCCTTCACTTCAAACTGTTTACATGGTTTCAGCAAGAACTCTTTTTTTTTTTTTTTTTTTTTTTAATGGCATCTTTCACATTAACCCTCTCAAAAACTGCGTGCACGATTTTCTACAACTCGAAGCACAGGAACAAACAGTCGAGGAAATTAAAAAGATATGATGGTAAATAAAAAAATAAAAATAAATAGTTATAAAAAATATGTATAACCGCCAACTTTGCTCTTAAAAGTATGATGCTCATAAATATGTGTTAAGACAAAAAAAATGTATATATCCTATACTTCAAAAAAATTTAATAAAAGATATTTTTGAGTTTTATATGCAATAAAAATTATTTCGCAAAACCCAACATGTTTTGCTTTATCATATATTTTTTCTTACTTCGTAAATAGTTTTTTTTTTTTTCTGTAGAAAATATAATAAGTATTAGAGTTTTACCATAAATGTTGTAGAATTTTTTTTTCTTTAAGTAAAAACCAATATCAAGGGAAGAAAATATAATCATGTTCTCAAGCATTTTTTTATCATTGCTTGTTTTGAGTTTGATATTCTGTGTTTTTTTATTATTATTTTTTCCCTGTTCTTTGTAGAATAAAAATAAGAAAAAAAGTTTGAAGGGCATGTCTTCTTCAAATGTCATAAAGCTTTGTATTTGAAACTTTGATTGACCAAGGTTTTTATTTTTATTTTTTTAATATGCTTTAAATTTTATATTGCAACATTTTTTATAAATAAAGTTACATAAGATACTTCTTCAAACTATATTATTTCATTCTAAAGATGTTCACTTAATACTCTATTTTTAAACTGATACTTTTGCACCAAAAGTACAAATGATAGAGAAAAATATTAATAAATAAATTAATTATTGCGGTAAAAAATAACACTTTTTTCAATCGTACAATAAAAAATATAGTTATAATTTTTAGTAAATTTATAACGAAAAATAAATAAATTCAGTAACATTTAAAAATGAATTTTAATATAAAATATCACGTTGAAGTGTGACATATGATTTAATTTTACAAATGAAATTCTATTGTTAGAGGTTTTAATGGTAACGATAAACTTACGCTTGGTAAAACATGAAATATTTTAATATCTACATTATCGTGTCCAAGTGAGAGATTCCATTGTATTTTGATATGAGATGATAGAGCTCTTACAAATACATTTGCCATCACTTTCTTCAAGCTTTATTATGCAAATTTATTTCCTTTTATGGTAAATAAAATGCAATTATATTATACATATTTTATATATTATCATAAAAATAACTTTATTTGTTAAATTTACATAAATGAGTGTAAAACAAATATATCCAAACAAAAATATTTATTGTCTAAAATTATTGTAATAAAAATTCCAACACGTGATTTTGTAATAAAATTTAATTTTAGATATTTCTAAATTAATTTCTCAAAATATTTGTATATAATTAATTATTTTATATCATTATTTTTATTTTAGAGGCGATGAATTCATTTAGAATAGAAACAAATATAGATACTTTCTGACATGAAAAAAAAAAAAAAAAAAAAAAAAAAAAAGAGTGAGAGAAAGAAAAACAGTACAATCTTTTTTTGCACATCATCACACTCTTTCATTAAATTAAAATAAAAGTTGTTACAAGGCAAACGAAAAAGTTAAAATATATAAAAAAAAGTAGAAGCCTAAACAAATAGAATGAGTTTTACATATAAAGCGTTACTCTCTTAATCAAGGTTTAATTTAATTTGTATATGCGTAAAGAGAAAAGAGAGAAATGAAAACTCCATTTTAACATCTTTTATTACTTTTATTACACTTTTAACATTGTGTGTACATGTATTTTTACATAGCATACCAACGTTAACTTGTTTCTTTTTTTCCTTTTTCCTTTTTTTTTTTTTTTTTTTATTATTCATTTTACAAAATTGAATAATATTGATTTTCAGCAACACTGTAAAACTTTAAGAGAAAAGTCTCTTAAAATTGTTTTTTATTAAAGAAATGTTAAAGTAATCTTATTTATTTATACATATTACACTCACACACACATGCGATATATATATATATATATATATATATATATATATATATATATATATATATATATATATATATATATATATATATATATATATATATATATATATATATATATATATATATATATATATATATATATATATATATATATATATATATATATATATATATATATATATATATATATATATATATATATATATATATATATATATATATATATATATATATATATATATGAACGAAAAATCTCCCAACTCCAGGTATAAAGCTAGTATAACTATCCTGTGTTTTGCAATAGGTACAATTCTTACCTGTATCTAGCAGGTCGCTATACTAACCTCGCGCCTACCTGGTGTAAGGAGGAATAAACTAAAGGTAAGGAGGTTTAGACTCCCGATCGGGTGGAATTGTATCCTCACAAAAAGTATAGAGGCAAGCACTATAATACTTAGATTTAGTTTTTAACCGCAAAATGGCGTAAAAGGCGTTAAATAAAATTATAAATATTTTTTTGAAAAATATAAATTGTTTTTGTTGCTTTCTTTTATCGTTCAACGCCAAATATTAAATAATTATTTTATTAAAGCATCAATAATATAATTTATTTTAGGCAAATAAATATAGCGCTTTAATTAATATTATAATATTAGTAATTTTGAATACTATTGATAATGATAAATACATAATTATAGCGGGAACTTGGGATCATAATATTGTGTGGCTGTTGCTGCAGATCTCGGATGGTCGATGTAAAATTTTTAATTAAAAACATGAATTATTTACTGAGCCTAGCTATTTTGAGGTCTATCCTTGGATGCGATTATTTCATTTTTCTTTTTTGCATAATTTTTTTTTTATTTAACAATTTTTAATGATAGATTTGTTACGTTAAAGAATAAAAGCAATGCTATAAAACTGATACTTTAAATAAAATTGTTTATTACTTTGCCTCCGACAATATCACAAAGAATAGCCATTTCAGTGAAAATTGCATGCTATTGGTCGTGGCCATTTTCCCCCCGCAAAACTGAATTGAAGCACGCGGCAGATGTAGTACAGCCCGCGCTGGCAGTCAGGTGCCGCACCTCCTAGATCTCAGGTGACATAAAAACTATACTGACGCTAGGTAATGCTCCTTCGAGATCGCAGGTGGCATAAAATCCAGCGCTAGGGATTCAGCGTCACTTATGCTAGAGAAACAGGTTACTCAGCTCTTGTGCACCTGTACTAGGGCACGGTGCGCATGTACTAGAGCGCGGGTTTATTTGAGTTAGTATACTTGTGTACTTGGATTTAACACATCATTTTTTTCCGTATATATATAATGATAAGTTAGGTAAATTATATTGCAATTCATAAACTGCAAAACATTTTATCTGCAAAGATTTACGAGACAATTTAAATTGATATATTTTTGATACATTTAATATTTATTTGTATGGGTGCAAAAACTTTTAAAACGGTTAAGACTTAAGACAGTGCGGAATCTAAACTTGAGCATCACTGTAAATAGCTCTATACGTTTTTACGGCAATGCTGTAATTTATTTTTGACTTTCATTTGACAAGACAAATTTTACATATCAACAAAAAACTTATGCTATTATAAGAATTTATAAAAAAATCGTTAAAAATTTAAATATATTGAAAATATATATTATGTGTTTTAAATTACAAAATTAAATTTATTATTTCTATCAATAACAAGTAATATAAAAAGCTACATTTTACTATAACTTTACTGGCCTCTTCACTCGATATTAAAGGAATAGACCAGGAGAAAACTTAAGCATTTATATCACAAAACACATGATTGGACTTACATAAATAACTTTAGTTTGTCTCAAAACCCAACTGTAGCTCCGTAGCAGTGATCACAAAATTTCAATTTATGCAACCAGCACAACATTTTTTAATAATTTTTGCATGTTTCTTACGTCAGGAACATGAATAGTCACGTAAATTGCATACTTTACAGTATTTTCACGCTCTCTCGTTCTGGTAAAAATTGTCATCAGTTTTGAAGATCCCATTTTGTGTTTATTCATTAAAAAGCACATGTTGTTATGTGGTTTATGGCTTTAATGAACACTGTATTTTACCTGCATTTTATTTTCAGTAAACGGAAGCTTATGGCATGTATACGTTGCAGTATTTTGATTTGCATACCGATGGCATGCAATCTCTATTTAAATCATATAGGTATTTTCACACGATCTAATTTATTGCGCATTGAAAATATTGCACCGTGTGCACAGAACATCAATCGGTAAAGACGGTGATATATAGAAAAAAATCATTATATATATATATATATATATATAATATATAGCATGCCCTAACCATTGATATCAAAAAACTGTCATCCAACTGATAGACGACAACAGCATCTAAATATATGCATGGTGACAAAACTAATTAGTAATTACTCTACAGAGCTATTGAGAAAATAAAACATACAGAAAAATGTAGTGAATACATTTTATTTAGGATTATAGTCTAATTTTACTTTGAAAATTTTTATCATTAAATTTGACACCAGAAAAACATAAAAAAAAAAAAAAAAGTTTACATTGATACTATTGTTTTAGTTGTTTATTTACTTAATGTAATACCTAATCGGATAACTATATTTGTTTAGTCATAATGTTAATGTCAAGGTAAATATATACACAAAGTGAATATTTGTTATGCTTTGTTAACATTCTCATTTTATTTTTAAATGTACGTATATACCAAAAATTAAACATTTTCAATAATTAACTATTGTTTTTGTTTTTAACTTGAATGATATTTGCTATATAAATGCACTTAAAATTATTTTATATGTTAATTATTGTCATATAGTATTTATATATATATAAATGTATGTATTACTTTTATTCTCTATGCATGGTATTGTATTTTGTAAATAAACCCCTTAAAGCCATAGACCTCAATGACCTCATAAAACAACATGTGCTTTACAATGAATAAACACGAAATGGTATCTTTAAAACTGATGACAATTTTTACCAGAATGTTAATGTAGCCCCACGAGAGAGCGTGAAAATACTGTAAAGTATGCAATTAGCGTGACTATTCATGTTTCTGACGTCAGAAACATGCAAAAATAAGTATGAAAATGTTGTGCGGGTTGCATAAATTGAATTTTCTGATCACTGCTACGGGGCTACTGTTGGATTTTGAGACAAACTAATGTTATTTATGTAAATTCCATCAAATGTTTTGAGATAAAAATGCTTATGTTTTTTTCTGGTCTATTCCTTTAATAACAATAATAGATAAATACATTTAAATAAAACTAATTACACTAAAATAATATTAAACCCTGAAACTTTTAATCAGTTAATCTGTTTTAAAGTTTGTTTATTTGATTGTTGCAACAATGAACTAAACAAAGTTAACAAGAGATTAACTGGTTGCTATACTTATGGTGGTATGGTATAAGTATTTTGTTATAATGAAAACATCATGAATTTTTTAATTAAAATTTTCATTGTTATGCAAATTTAGTGATCACGGTTTGTTTGTTTTATTTAAAATCTCTATATTTTGCAACAATTAAAAAAAATATATTTTTGAAAGGTATAATAATATTTAATGCTCAACTATTTCTGCTAAAGGATTATTTGATAAGTATATTATAAAACCTTAATATCAAATGTGATTTCAAGATTCATGTATGTAATTTTGTGCTCAATTTAATGCTTTTATTTCCCTTTGCAAGCGTCAATTCGCCCCCTTCCCCCCCCCCCCCCTTCCACCTCAAACTTCTATCTTTAACCAAATTATAACTTTTTTGTTTAAAAAATTAGCATAAAGATAATAAAAAGTTGTGTACATACATGTGAAAATAAAATTTATATTATACAGCATTTTTGTTCTTTTGCTTCATATTATTAAAATGGAAAAAAAAAGTTTCAAAGAGAATTGAAACAGTTTGTTCAGTTAAAAGTTAGTTAGGCGAGTAAATGACAAAAATGTGGTAATTAAAGAGAGGGAGAGAAAAACTAGTATTCTTCATGCATATTCACATTTTGCTACAAGAGAAAGTGTTATGGTTAGTGTGGCGCCTTGTTTGGCACCTCACAGCATCCACTATAACACTTCAGCGTGACGGATAAAAAGTATGGATTATACAATTGTAAAAATACTATAGAAAACTTCCTTTTTTTTCTGACTTAAAGTTGTTGTATAGAACAATGGGACTAAAAAAAAAAAGATCGGAAATAACAGTCATTCCAATCAAATTAAAAGCATTACTTAAAACCAATTGACTTCAATTTAAATAAATTAATTTTATTGTAACAATTTAAATTAATAATTATTTAGTACTTTTTATTATTTACAATGATTTTATATGTCAACCCAATGTATTTGTTAAAATAATTTTAATTATAAATATATTTACATATTTATGAATACATAAATATTATATATTTTTACCTATATGCGTATTACTAATGGTAGAATGTTAAATGATCTAATATTTTTGATTGTTGTTGACAGATGTTTATTAGGTTACCTCTGCTGTTGTACGTTCATGTATTATGTGAAACCTAAAGGGTGGGTGGGTGTGGGGTGTATGGTGGCATGCTCAACCCCACCTCCTACTGTCGCTGTCACTAGACCACCACCCCTTTCTCTCTCTCTCTCTCTCTCTCTCTCTCTCTCTCTCTCTCTCTCTCTCTCTCTCTCTCTCTCTCTCTCTCTCTCTCTCTCTCTCTCTCTCTCTCGCCTTTTAATTTAATTCCCGCACTCATTCGCATACATTCGTCTCTGACTGCCTTACCCCCACCCCCCACTCCTCCCACCCATCCCCAACTCTTCACAAAACTGAGCTCTTTTATGTACACAGCACCGCACATAAGTTAAACCGCAACATTGCTCGCAGTTTTGCAAAGAAAACTTTTTTTTATTTTTTAATTTATATAATTTTCTTCTTCAATTATTTTGAACTTTTATTATTACTTCTTTTTATTAATAACTTCTTCTTCGCTTTAAGAATTGTTGTAATACAAGCTTTAATAAAATTTTAACTGATTATGAACTTTTAAGTTTTATAATAGAGAGACGTACTGTAAAGTGTTTTTGTGGATACAGGAAAAAGAAAAAAAAAAGAAGAAAAGAAGAAAGAATGAAAAAAAAAAAAAAAAAAAAAACTATAACCTAGAAAACTTTGCTTTTATATTTATTTAAAAACTTTTATTTGTATTAACAAAAATCATTTTTTCTACCATTTGTAATTTCAATTTCGTCAACTTTAATTAAATTTGGAATGGTGTTTATACAGAGAGTTATACCGGATTTTATTGACATGTTGATGAAAAATACTCAAATTGTACATTTATTTGTATTTTTAATTTATGCAAACGTGGTTTCTTTAAGAGAAGAATAACCATTTACAAATAAATTTTCATCCTAATGGGTAGACAAATTGTTGGGTCTTTATGTTGTGCAGGTTGCAGGCAACACAATTTTTAGGCGTTATAACAATTAAATTTTCTTATTATTTCTTTTGCAGTAGCAATTTTGTAGATTTTTGTGAACTCAGTCTGATTTAAACCTAGGATTATGAGTGTGTTTTCATGTGCATTTATTCTATGTATTTTTATTTGTGTTTTCCATTTTTTTTTTAACCCAGGGGAGAGAAGGCCGATGTCTTGATTGTACTGTGCCCAACTATGTATTGTGTTTGTATTGTGTTTTTTGAAATAAATCCCTTTCTGAATCTGAATCTGAATCTGTGTTGGATAAGTCGCACGTTATAAATTTCAAATCTTTAAATATATTTTCTTTTAGATAACTATATGATTATGATGAGTATACAGAAATTTTAGTTAAAATGTCTTGAAACTTTGCCCTTATGCAATTATGATATATGGTCTCATAAAGATTTAGTTTTCATCTAGCGATGCTCTCTTGCCCCGTAGCATCTAATATGCATTCACCCCTAACTCCACCCTACTTGATTTAAGACCTATGAGTGTCCGGTAACTGTAAGGGTAGCTTTGGAATGAACGATTATTTCCCCTATTCTTTTGTGGGTGCAAGGGATGCCGCTCCAATCGTGATGGCAGGTCCCGCACGCTATATATATATATATATATATAATATATATATATATATATATATATATATATATATATATATATATATATATATATATATATATATATATATACTACTGGGAAACAGAATTATTAATTAACGCCCTAAAGTAATTTGTTCCGATGTTCACGCCTTCTATAGCTACGTACGTATTTTACAACTTCACACCCCTCTATTTCTAACTTACCTCTTATATATATTATATCATATTATATAAAATATAACGTGTATGTATAGTACTTTACGTATAGTACAAAAGGGGAAATTGGAATTAGTCCAGAAATTATTACACTTTTTTTTTTTCTCACGTCATCACAAAATTCTCAATTATATGATAATTAGATCAATAAATCAAATAAGTAATGTAATATTGGGAACATAAATTTTGTTTTATAAGAAGTTCCCTAAATATGAACGTTACGTATGATGTTAATGTTATTATTTAATAATTTTAATAAAGAGACTTTTGTAACAAAACTTTTGTTGTTGTCTATATGCATATATATATATATATATATATATATATATATATATATATATATATATATATATATATATATATATATATATATATATATATATATTGTATGAACACATTCAATTAATAATAATTATCCATCAATTACAGATATAGATCATTTATATATAAGTATCATAATTAAAAATATTCTTTGACAATTATTATTGATGCATGATGGTTCAAAATAATATCATATGATATTACACAAGTTTTCATTTTATTATTATTTTAATTAGCATATACTTACTTACAAAAAGTTATTACCTCATAATATAGACAATAACTAGAATTGTATATTACATATAAAAAATAGAAAAATATTTAATTAGGAGATGTCAATAAACTAGGTCACATAAAATGTATTTATTATTTTTATTTCAAAATAAATTTATGTTTCATACACTATATACTATATTTATAAATTACAACAAAACGTTTATACTGTATGTGTGTGTATATATATATATATATATATATATATATATATATATATATATATATATATATATATATATATATATATATATATATATATATATATATATATATATATATATATTATGACACATACATTTACTACCGATAGTAAAATTTACATGGTTTTACAATTTATAATATACTATTCCATATATTGTTTGTATGTGGTCTGTGGTCTGTGTTAAGAAATGCAAAAGTTTCCCCTCTCTCTCTCTCTCTCTCTCTCTCTCTCTCTCTTTCTCTTTCTCTAAACTTTATCTCATTGTTGTAGCTGAAAAAATTTCTGACATTTAAATTTGCGTGCTGCATAAAAGTTTTATATTGTGACTCAAATCTAACACCTGGAGTGCAGAATGCAGTCCCACTGCATGGAAGGAGCATCTGCATTGCTTCACTTTACAAGCGCATCAATGTGAAATCTCAGGAGAAAGAAAATACTTTATCAAATTAAAAATGTAGTTACATCTTTACCTCTTTAAAAATAATGACTTTTTGCAGTTATATGTATATATATATATATATATATATATATATATATATATATATATATATATATATATATATATATATATATATATATATATATATATATATATATATATTTTTGTATGTATTTTTTAACAACTATAAAAATGTGGATTTGTGTCTCAAGAGAGTGTGATCACCATATAAGAACAAAGCAAGGACGATATAACAATGATATCATACAAGTAAAAGAAAACTAAAAGTGCAATCTTTTAATATTTTACGCAATATTTTATAGGACATTTTATAACACTTAGATGATCTTTTTGTAATTATTTTAATTAATTTTCGTATGATGTATGTACTGTACTGGATACAAAATTGTTTGCATTTTAGCTTTTTCCATCAATAAAAAAAAATAAAAAACTCTAATACTCTTACAAACTATAACTACACGAAATTTCAACTAATATAATGATATACTATACACTCACGAATACATACATATAAACACATATGAAAAAGAAGAAAAAAAAAACTATAAAAATCTAAAATATTTTTATCTGTTCACCATTTATAAATGGCGTTTAGTTAAACGATAAGGACTTTCAATAATCATGATTTTTTTTCTCTCTTTCTCTCTCTTCCCCTAATACAGATTCATACAGGTTTGATATATGCAGGCAATTATATTTTATATTCTAAAAATCTCATATAGAACAAGTTGATTGATTTTTACATTGATTTTCATTTGTATTGCTTTATATATACTGCATGCAACGATCACATTTTAAAATAATTGCTTATAGGTTTAAATTTAATTACTAAAATGGATTATTTTATCCTCTCTCTCTCTCTCTCTTTATATATATATATATATATATATATATACTAACAAAATTTTCACCCTATATATTTTGTTACTTGTCAGCATTATTACATTACTATGTATTGACAAGTATAATGGATTGTTTCAATTTTTATGACATGCGGATAAAAATTCCTTTTGACGTCTAAAAATTTATTCTATAAAAAAAATTAGAGATCGTAGTTTTTTATATAATAACTTTATATCACAATAAACAAAGAAGTTTTATTATTCATAGACAAATATTATAAGAAAGACAAAAAATGATTGTATTATATGTAATATATATACACTTCATTAGTTTAATTGTTGTTTAATTATAATATATTATAGTTTGTTCTTATACTATATAATACAATATATATGTAGAATAATAATGATACCAGTTAATTAGAACTATTCTATACCACATAATATATTAAACATCCTGACATAATAATAACAATAGAACTTTGTAATTATAAATTGCATATATATAAGAGGATTGTTATTATTGTTGTTGGTTATGAAGTGTTTCTTTTTTTTTTTTAAATTTTGATATGTAATTTATTGTTATAACTTATATATAAGTATAGTATAACATTTTGTGACAGAAAATATAAAACCAAGAAGTGAAGTAAATACCCATACTGTGAATAAAGTGCACACAACTTCATATGATATGGTTGTCAGATATATCCAACACCATGAAAACTTTAACAAGTAAAAACGTTTCGCACTCTGCAGGCGCCACACACCCACACACTTACTGTTTGTATATATATATATATATATATATATATATATATATATATATATATATATATATATATATATATATATATATATATATATATATATATATATATATATTATATATAGGCACACACCATGCTCTATTTAGGATTTTTACTCTATATATTGAATTGTATGACACAAGTAGTTATATACGCTATAGTAGCAACAATTGATTTCTGAGCTAACAATCCATCTTGAACTGGTTCACTGAACTTTCAGGCACCAAAAAACTTACACCATATAATATAAGAGAGTTTTACTTATGCTTATACTCTATCTTTTGAATACTTCTTATAAAATTGATGCTTTATACTGCGCTTTACTGACAGAGTAAAGAAACTGCAAAACCTTGATGTTTTTCTTCTTCTATTTTTCTTTAAACTGTCTTCAGTATTACAACAACATTATAAATATTTTTTCCTATACTCGTTATTTCTTTTATTTCAATTCAAATACCAAACGTGTCAATTTTTATTTCATTGGATAAAGTTATATATATATATATATATATATATATATATATATAATATATATATATATATATATAATATATATAATATATATATATATATATATATAATATATATATATATATATATATATATATATATATATATATATATATATATATATATATATATATATATACATAATATATGAAATAAAATATACTCTGTTTGTTAATTATTATTTCTATTCTCTATATATTTCATGTACGTGTTGTATTAATTAATTTAAAAACTTGCAATTTTTCTAATGAAAAATAATATAATATATTACTAACTATAATTGCAATTTTTTTTTCAATGACAATATAAACTTTATATAACAGTCAATTAATGTTAAGTATGTTCATTACTGTTCAATATAACAGATAATTATTGCCTATTAGTAATTATTTGCAATACTTGTATGTAGTACTGTAAGCAAAATGGACTTGATATTGTCAAACACAGTCAATATTTTATTTTA
This sequence comes from Ecdyonurus torrentis, assembly GCA_949318235.1. Lineage (NCBI taxonomy): Eukaryota > Metazoa > Arthropoda > Insecta > Ephemeroptera > Heptageniidae > Ecdyonurus > Ecdyonurus torrentis. Next base: position 4,414,549 of record OX439128.1, on the reverse strand, counting down.
TTTTTACAGTCTACTCTGACAGCTGCCACTCTGCTTTTTAATATCAAGTTGATAAACTTTTATGTGCAATTCAAAAAAACAAAAAGAGTATATATATTATATGATTCAATTATAATAGGAAGATCGCATTTCTTTCACTTATAATTAAAAATTTAAGCAAAGACTAAAATATTAGAAGAAACTAATGAGCTGGAATAAAAAGCACTGAAAAAATATTTCATTCTATATAAGCTTCTTACATTTTAATATACATAATAAAGTATAATTTAGATACAATCAAAAGACGCAAGAAGTAACAAATGCCGTCACGCGAGAGTTAATTAAAAATATATGGTTCATACAATATAAATATTGCACTAAATATTTCAAGAATGTTATAATTTTGTTAAACATACAATTAAGTTACGTTTTATTAATTCATATTAAGTAATAAAATTATTATTTTATTGTGAAATAGTTGTAAAAATATTCTAGTTAATAAAATCTAGGTTTTTACACTATTTCATATACTATACATTATTATGAGTTCTATTTTAGCCAAGGGTTACTTTTAACATAATATTTTCATTATAAAATTTTTCTTATTATTTTTAGTATTATTTTTTTACTTCCTTAATCGCATTATATTTTCTTGTTACTTTTCTACATTTTTTTTTTTATCTTTTACTGCATGCAGTTAACTGCATTACGAACACGTATAGTTAATTTTAATCAGAAATGTACGTAGTTTTATAAAGTTTTACATATTTTTATTTCTTAAAAACTGGAATGTGACATAATATAATAAAGAACAATAATAATAAGAAAGAAATGGAACATATTTATGTCATAATAAATTCTTACATTTTTTTTTTTTTTTTTTTTTTAAAGTTATACATTTACGTAATTCGTGATACGCTTACAAAGTTGAGGTTAGAAAATAGCCAGGTGTAACATAGAACCACATCCTCCTACGCATGCATGTCCCACCACTTTATATGTGTTTATGTATAAATCAATTGTCCAGCAGCCTACCTTGTGTCTCTCTTCTATAAAAAGTTGGCCGGGAAAACTGGGCGTTTTCTTTACTTCTTACAATCTTAATTACAACTCAACTACTTTCATTCATCATAAGTAAACAAATTTTTCTTCATATTTACATAATAATAATATAAATTATAAACACTACAAGTCTTTTAAAGAAACAATAGAAATTACTCATTGCTATATAAAACAATAAGGAAAATAAGTAACCATTGTATAAGTATGAATTGCGCATAGAAAAAAAAATCAATTAGAGGAAGTGTCAAAAACATTTACAAAACATCATGTATTATATATTTAAATCACGTTCATTTTAATTTAGACTTTGTGGTTTTCATGACATATACAAAAAGGGAGGAAATAAGTAAAATTTATTCATACGGGTAGTGTACTGTATAGTGTATAAGTTTTGACTTAAACCCACATAAAGGCATCATTTGACAGCAACATTTTAAAATATAATTCAACAAATTTGTAAAAAAAAAAAAAAAAAAAAAAAAAAAAACATATCAAGTTATGAAAAACATTTCTTAGAGAATGATTTTAATATAATAAATTTGAACTATAGAATGATTTTTATCTATTTTTAAATTTTTATATAATAGTTTAAAAATATTAACATTTTTTGTTATATATTTCGTATATCTTGATGTATAAATTGAAATAAAAATGCAAAATTATAGAATTTTTTAAAAGTTATTTGAAATATATTGCCGATATTTTAAAATGATACGAAATTTTATTTAATAAATTATTATGTAAAATACTCGTAAATATATAGGCGTGGTTGATTCACTTGATTTTTAAAATGATGTTTTTGTATTAAAAAATTGAATTTTTTATTTTATTATTATTATTTTATTTTTTTGCCACACAAAAAGATTAAACTCCTCACTCCTCACTGACAATATGGAAAAATAATATTTTATATAATACAGAGCAAAAAGTCCTTACGGCTAAATTCTTCAATTAACTCGTGTGCGTAGGAACAGGTGGAAGGGTTTTATATGATACATCAGAGGTTGACGCTAAATTTGCTGGAAATATTCAACGTTTGTCATGATATTCTTTTTAAATCCGAGATTCAAAAAAAAAAAAAATAAATAAATAAATAATAATAATAATAATAATAAAATGAAAAATTAATTAATATTATTAAAATGAAGCTGAAACCATAAAACATACAAAAAAAAAAATAATAATAATATAAATTTTTCAAATATATTATAATACAGTATTTATTTTTACCTTTATAATATTTTTCATTTTTGTTAATAACTAAATAAAATGTAAACTAATTTAAACAGTATTTTTATGTTTTATTATTGTTACCATTAATATAAGTAAACATACATATATGAGCATGTATATAACAAATACCATATACTTTATTAAAATTGAATATTGCCACTGGGTATTGTATAAATAAAACAATAAGTTTATAAAAAATATGAAATAAAATACGATTTAATACTTCTCTCTCTTTGTGTTTTATTTTAAATTAAAATATAATAATTTAGTATTTTTTTTTTATTTCGATGGTAATTACAAAAATGTAATTCAATAATATAATTGCAATATCATCACAAAACATCTATACGTGACAACTATTTGTATGATTACGTCATAGCTCTACACTGAAGTGTCGTATAGTTATTAGAGAACTTTTAACAGAGAAGTGACATCCCCATGTCTTAATTAGGCAGACCCGCAACACTCATTTCGTTAAACTTGTCAACGTTGCAGACGAAATTACTATAGCGCGCTCTCTGATTGGTGCCTTGAATCGGCCACTTCTGGCATATGATTGGTGCATCAAAAATCAACGTTACCAAGTGAAAACTGTTGAGTGTTGCAGTCTGCCTAAAACATGGGGATGTCGCTTCTCTGTTAAAGTTCTCTAATAGTTATAGAAGACTAGTGCCTCTAGAATTAAATTACTAACCCTCTACTTTATTGATTTCATTTGAAATTCATTGGTACTAATTATACGTATGATAAAAATAAATTCTCAAGTCATGTCGTGGTCATCAGATAAGGGAGGGAGGAAAAAAACAAAACATAAATTTAACATGAAATTTTGCAACATAAGAAAATTTTCAAAAAATTATATAATTAAATATATCACATCGTTACGGCACTGACACATTGCCAAATAGCTCAATTAGGTGTTAGACTGATAAGTATACAGTATGATGATGTTGAATATAAACTGAGGATATTATACCTTACTCGCGTATTTATGAGGCTAACAAAGGCCTTATCTGAACAAAACAGACTAACCAAACAGGCTAACTGGCTAACCAGAAGTTAGTCAGTGATTCAGTTAAAAGAAAAGGCGTATATGTATGGCAAGAGAGATATGGAATAGGAGATTATTGAGAATAAGCATTTGGATGTATAGCTACTCTATACGAGAGACTTTGCTCAAGCCTATGCAGATGATTGTAATTGACGCGCGTGAGTGTATATATTGTGCAATCACGATGATTGATTGATCATACAATATACCTTTATATTTCTTTAACTGAAACATTGCCCAACTTCCGGTTAAACTCAGGCAAGGCACTAACTTTACAATGGTAAACGAGTGAGTCTCTTTAATAAATACGGCTATTATAACAATATGCAATATCTACACCATGGAATTGAATCTGCAATTTACGGCTATAAGTATAGGTTGTGTGCAGATGGATACGTGATACAGTAGGCATAATATATTCATCCACTGTCCTCGCAGCATGATCACAACTTTATTTTATCCTCAAATATCAATCTTGGTAGAGAGAGAGAGAGAGAGAGAGAGAGAGAGAGAGAGAGAGAGAGAGAGAGAGAGAGAGAGAGAGAGAGAGAGAGAACACTTTGCTCTTATAACGTTTAGTAAATTCACCACAATACGTCATTTTCAACCTTAATAACTTCAATACCACATCCTAATCGTTTATTTTGCTTCTTAAATATAGACACGTTTTTAATATATTTTCAATATAGTTTAAAATTATTGCACGTATATAAATCAGATCGTGAACGTATTATTTATTTTATTTCAACTTAATTAACTATAAACATAAAAATTTAATTGCTAAAATAGATTTAATTATAAATCCAAAGAATTAAATTAATGTAGTTTCAAATTTTAATTCAAAAGCTTTTGAACTTTATCTTTATATATACATGTATTTTATAATCTACAAAACAGAGCTTATACAGAGTTACAAATTTAAATTAATAGACCCGTGCATGTGATTAACATGCAAGAAAGACCCTTTTGTAGTAAAGCTTAATATTATTTTGTTTTCATGTCCTATACCGTAGTATAAATTTTGAGCTGTAGTCTACCAGAAGTCTTGCATATACTGTACGCATGTGGGTGTATATACCTATACAAAATAAAAATCTGCTAAATATCATCAAAACTTTTCTCATTAAAAAACTTAACAACACATTTTTCAAGGTTCAATCAGCGTGATTTTGTTTTCTTCTTCTATCCATTGGTGTATATTTAAAGTGCTGTGATACAAAATAACTACCTGCAACCCACAAAATATATGTATATAAATAAATAAATAAATAAATAAATAAATAAATAAATAAATAAAGTCTTTATTGCATAATAGGCAAATGGTGCAGTCAGGGAAAAACAAAGGCCCTATCACTGAACCAACATTGGACAGCAGTAAAAAACAAAAACAAAATATACAATTTTTAGGATTATTAAGCATATTAAGACATATCATTTTAAATTATATTTTCAAGAGAATAAGTAGTTTACTAAATCACAAAATTTTATTTTTCACCATATGAACATATAAAATATACCTTAGATCAATTTACACGTTTAAAATAACATTTAACACAAATTATGCATATATCAAACAGATTTTGCCTGCGCAGGATGTGGACCTTTTTTAAAACCAGGAGTGTATAGAAACTTTTTTTCCTTTAGTTGTTCTAGCAAAATACAATTATCAAGCATTTTTTTTTTTTTTTACTATAAGGAAAAATGTAAATAAAAAATAGTTAAAGCTATAGACAACATGAAAAAACATGTTCTTTTTAATGACTAAATATAACATGGGATCAGGCAAAAATTAGTATTAAATGTTGTGCAGGTTGCATAAGCTGACATTTTCTGATCACTGATACGGGCAAACTAATGTTATTTATGTAAGTCCCATCAAGTGTTTTGTGATATAAATGCTAATATTTTCTTCTTGTCTATGACTTTACTATTAATAAGTTAGACATACATGTATATAAATGAATAATGTTTTTATGATCACATATTTTCAGTTGCAAGTACGTTACGCCTACAGATACACAGTTAACTTAATTATTACACATATTATATAAACTTATACAAAAGTCAAATTATTTAAAACTTTGACAATCTAATTAAGTATTTTCAAAAAACAACAACAATAATAATAAAAGTATCATGTAACATTTAATTTTAGTAATTTAGAACAGGAAAAAACAATGTGAAATAAAAACAAAAAGAGAAGACGTATAAATTTTAATGTAAAATAATTTGAAGCAACGAAGACCATCAAGTGCTATACAATACAATATTCGTGCTATTTATATCTATATATATAAAATAAATTTATAAGTAAAAAATATTAAGGGGAAAATATTTTTATTTTATCATACATAACAATATTTATATCAACTATAGCAACTTTTTCTTAATTAATGTACCTTACTCAGGCATGTATCAAATTAATTTTTTTTAATTTTTTTCAACTATACATACAATGATTTTTTAGCATCGTATATAATTAGTTAAAGACATAGACCATTACAAAACAAGCATTTATATCACAACACACTTGATGGGACTTACATAAAATCAAATGCGAGATTTATTATTAACACATTTGTTTATAATAACTATGAACTTGATGCTCCCATTATTGTGCAAGAAGTATACTACATTAGTTCCGTGGCAGTATAACCAGAAATTTTCGATTTATGCAACCCGCACAACATTTTTATATTAATTGTTTTCCTGTTTATGTCGTCAGAAACCGTAATTGTCACGCAAATATACTTTACACACTTTTCACGCTGTCTTGTGGGGCCTCATTTACATCCTGGTAAAAATTGTTATCAGTTTTGGAGATCTCATTTCATGTTTATAATCATTAAAAAGTACGTGTTGTTTTATGTGGTCTATGGCTTTAACAATTAAAAATATTTAAAGTATGATAACATAATGATGTTGCATTCGGACTTATCGGTGCAGCGAGCAAGCCAAATCACTCAATCGGGCAGCGCGGGAAAATAAAAGGGACCTTTAATTTCCTATATCCTTTAGTGTTTAGTGTTGAGGAATTAAATTTTTAGTATTTTTACGTATGGGTTTTAAACTACTGCACATTCAGTATACAAGAATTTCAATGAGGGTTACTGTGATATACATACTTTCACGTATATTTAACATGTTTACAAAATTTAAGTCACCAATTCAAAGCAAAAGAAATTAAGATATATATACTCTAATAAAACTTTTTTAATGTCCATGTAATGTTTTCGATAGTTTTTGTATATTGAAATGCAGTCGTTTTAAATATAACTTTAGGTAATGCGTAAACAAAGTAAATGCGTAATTCAAAATTAATGGCTTTGAACATGCTTGAAAGTAATTTTTAAAATTTTATAACGAAAAAGAAATAGAATAATCTTTGTTTAAAAAATTTATTTCACATTTTAGACAATGTGTGTGTGTGTGTGTGTGTGTGTGTGTGTGTGTGTGTGTGTGTGTGTGTGTGTGTGTGTGTGTGTGTGTGTGTGTGTGTGTGTGTGTGTGTGTGTGTGTGTGTGTGTGTGTGTGTGTGTGTGTGTGTGTGTGTGTGTGTGTGTGTGTGTGTGTGTGTGTGTGTGTGTGTGTGTGTGTGTGTGTGTGTGTGTGTGTGTGTGTGTGTGTGTGTGTGTGTGTGTGTGTGTGTGTGTGTGTGTGTGTGTGTTTGAGTATAAATAAATAAATAAATATATATATTCCAAAATTTCAAATAATCTTCAACCATTTTTAAAATATGAAATGATTCTACATGCGTATATATATATATATATATATATATATTTAAAATATTATATTATACAGTATTTTTAAATGTGCTTATCTAACTCTATATACATAAAAATAAAGTATTTTTTGTATCATTTAGTGCGTATAAAAGTAATCAAATTTAATGTTACGAAAAGAAAATATAAAAATATATAAATATATTAAAAATAATATTATATTAATCTTATTGCAAAATCTTTTCTAATCTCTTTAACGTGTTTGTTTTTCTTGCATTTTTTTTTTTTTTTCAATGTCAGATTTATATATTTTGGCTACGTGGGCGTGGTTTTTGATTTGAAAGATGTTTCAGAAACATAATAACAAAAACCACATCTATATCTATCAGCCAAATGTAAAGACCACAAACATTTCTCTACTAACGGATTTACTTTTTGATATATTCTTTTTCCAACATTTTTTTGTGTAATAAAATCGTTTTAGCAATAAAGTAATCAATATAAGATTTTTTTTTTATTAAAACATCTATATATGTATAACAAAATTATTTACCAATACTCGGTGTTTACAGTATTTTTATGTGATTGAATTTTTTAATAAAAATTGTAGAACAAAAAAAAAAAAAAAAAAAAGTAATATATTTGTTTACTTTGATCATTCTTTATTATATATGCTTTGATGTACTAATTTGTTTCTTCTTTTTTGGAATGATATTAGTAAATAAATTTGTTTACGATTTTAAATTGTAATCAATATGAATAATATAGTTAAAGTTGAAAATATTCAAAGCTCTTATCTCAGTTGTATTGTGACGAGACAGAGTCTCAATCACGGTTATGTGACGGTCAAATATACTCTGACTTTGTCTTTAAACACCACTATTGAATCATGGGAACATGGAAGATGGAAACAGTTTTTTATCTAAGTTTTTTTCTACGCTTGTCTATAAAAAAATATATATAAATGTATGAAGGAAAACAGAAATTACAAACTTTTTTGTTGTACCCTTTAATTTAAGTTAACTTTGTCACTAATATGCATAGTGCTTGCAAATAATAATATTAATAAATTTTTAAACAATATTTATTATCATAAATGAAGTCAATTGTCAATTGTTCATCACAAAAGGTTGTAGTTGTATTTTATAATGTTTTATTCAACAGTCTCTATATGTAATAATAAGTGCGTATTGAATGCAAAAATAAAACAGAGTATGAAGAGAAACTATAGACGAGTGAACAGGAAGGGCGGCCGTCGCTTCAGGAAGTAGTGTATTAGGGCGGTGTTTGCAATAATATGTACTTGGATAAAGTGTGTAGACAGGAGTGTGGTTTGGGTCAGTAAATAGCGAGAGAGAGAGAGAGAGAGAGAGAGAGAGAGAGAGAGAGAGAGAGAGAGAGAGAGAGAGCGACGAGGGACACATGTCAAGGTAACGTCAACTGTGGCTTTGAATGTGGCACACAGTTCACTCACTCACAGGCACACATGGTACCGCTCGATCACTATAGCACAGAGAGTGCGGATGTGGCGATTCTGCTACTGGGACCTCCCCACCCGCGTGCGCACCTGGCCACACCTGGGGAGCCAAGAGGACACGAGCCACGAACTGTGTGTGGACCACCACAGTGTCTCTACTTACATGAAACCACATAAAAATAATAACCAAACCAAAATACTTTTTATATTTATAGATGTAAAAAAATTAAGTAAATTAAAAAATTCTCAGAAATATTGCAAAAAAAAAAAAAAAAAAAAAAGGAGAATAAGAAGAAGAAAAAAATATACATCATATAATATTTTGTGCGTGACCATTTTTCTACAATATTAAACATACGAGTATATAGAGATACCACTAATTATTATGTTTGGAAAGTGTATTTTGTAGACAAAAAAAAAATAATAATAATAATAAATAAATAAATAAAAAATAAAATAAGATGTTCTTTGTAAGTGATTATTTTACGTAAGATCCCAGATGTTCAATCTGACAACTTCAGTCGTCAAAGTCTCTCTCTCTCTCTCCTCTTTTTCGTCTCATATTTTTTTTACTTTTACATTCCACTATTCAGTCATTAATTGATCAAAACAATACCACAAGGATTTTCCAAACTGTATACCAAAAGGTATTTTGTTTCAAAATGTTTTTTTCCATAAAACAAATTCAAAATAATAATAAATTAAATAATAATAACAAACATTTAAAAGTAAAATTAAATTAAGCGTGACGTATTATGTATAATTGTAAAATTTATTTTATTTATATAATGTTTAATTAATTTTGTTGGAGTATGATTGATGCGTATATGTTGTATACCATATTGGATACCAATATTGCCTAAAGCAAAAGTAAATTTATATAGGGCACATATGATACGATGATATGAAGCATTTTAGTTGATGCGTATTATATTATATTTTGTATAAATAGGTATATAATTATACAATAGATTCGTGTGTGTGTGTGTGTGTATATATATATTATACGAGATATACTATTATAGACTATGTGGTCATTAATTTTAGTTCCAATATTTAGAGGGAGGTGAAATGGGGAGGGGGAGGGGGGGTTGATTCAAAAGCCGCACCCCCGCTTGGTTTAATAATTTCTAACTATACAGGAAAGGTTCTCTATACGTAGTATAAACATTGTATGTATATTATGCATAATATTATATTGCTCGGTTCAGCGTGATATGATCCCATTTCCCATCATCCAAACTATAACCTCGCCTCTGGCCTATATCTAAAATGTATTTAATAATATGATGAATAATAATATGCAATGAAGAGCACGTTTTTTCTTTTGTAATTTTCCTATATTAATATAAATACAAATAGAAAGATTAATAACTCTCAAATTGAAGATAATTTTTACATTCTCTCTCTCTCTCTCTCTCTCTCTCTCTCTCTCTATATATATATATATATATATATATATATATATATATATATATATATATATATATATATATATATATATATATATATATATATATATATATATATATATATATATATATATATGATAAAAATTCATTGTAGTCTTACCTTCTATAAGACCCTGGGCTTTCACTCGCTGCTTGTTTTGACGATAAAAAATAACACACAACACCATAAAAAATTGTCACTTATATATAAGTTAATAAAAAGACTCAATTCACAGTTTTTTAAAAAATTATATATACATAGCTATGTTATATTTACACCAAATTGTAACGTTTTCGAGTGCGTATGTAGAAACATACAGTGTCTGCACTCTTCTTCAGCTTACTGACTCTTGCTCACGAGGCGCGCCGACCTCCGCAACGGGGGGAGTGGCTCGTCCTCGTCAGGTGTTATTTTATTGTTTATATTTTCACCTGTACGATCACGTGGTACAGTCTTTTTACATGAATCTATAAGTGGAATCCAAATAGGCGGCAAATCAAAACTAGGTTGACTGATTGTTTCATTATTTCTTCTTGACATTTCTATTGCTTCTAATATTTTTCTTTTTTTATAATGACTTTCTCTTCCTATCACCTTTGTTTTCTCCCATTGAATTTGATGGCTGTTCTCCAGTGCATGATCTACAAGTTTTGAATATCCTGTATCTCTTTTTTCTATTTTTTGCCTGTGTTCATTCACCCTGATGTCCAATGGACGACCCGTTTCTCCGATGTATTCTTTCTCACATACACAGGGTATAGAATATACTACATCTTTATTCATATTTTTCTTCATGTCTGGTTTTGTACGTGCTAAACTTGATTTTAATGTGTCTCAAACATGTGTGAACAGCCATCAAATTCAATGGGAGAAAACAAAGGTGATAGGAAGAGAAAGTCATTATAAAAAAAGAAAAATATTAGAAGCAATAGAAATGTCAAGAAGAAATAATGAAACAATCAGTCAACCTAGTTTTGATTTGCCGCCTATTTGGATTCCACTTATAGATTCATGTAAAAAGACTGTACCACGTGATCGTACAGGTGAAAATATAAACAATAAAATAACACCTGACGAGGACGAGCCACTCCCCCCGTTGCGGAGGTCGGCGCGCCTCGTGAGCAAGAGTCAGTAAGCTGAAGAAGAGTGCAGACACTGTATGTTTCTACATACGCACTCGAAAACGTTACAATTTGGTGTAAATATAACATAGCTATGTATATATAATTTTTTAAAAAACTGTGAATTGAGTCTTTTTATTAACTTATATATAAGTGACAATTTTTTATGGTGTTGTGTGTTATTTTTTATCGTCAAAACAAGCAGCGAGTGAAAGCCCAGGGTCTTATAGAAGGTAAGACTACAATGAATTTTTATCATCATGTCACCTCGCTTGATATTCAAATTTTCAAACATATATATATATATATATATATATATATATATATATATATATAGTAAACTTGGCCATGAGCGTCTTGTTTGAGCGACGCTGTTTAGTTTTTTTTTAATTGGTTTTCTATTTGTCTATCAATTTTTTTTCTCTATTAATGATTTTTTTCCCTCTACCTGTACTAATAGATGGGCTTCAATTTTAATCATATTTGATGATATTCATTAATAATATTTACATAATTATCTATCATTTTAAAATAAAATTTATAGGAATTTAATTTTTAATCATATGACCTTCCTTATATAATTTATTTCACACAGAGAAAATAATTTTGAAGTTTACCGAAATATATATACCAAACTATATTTTTTATGAGACGAATAATTATAAAAACTATTTCCTTATTATTTATCCTGAAGGTATTATAAGTTAAAACTACTGAATTTTTTTTATTATAAAAAATGATAATTCTAATGGAGGAGAAAAAAAAAAAAAAAAAAAAAAAAAAAACGTGACGCAGTGGTCCATCTAAATAAAGTCGGTGGAAGCAAGGTGAACAAACCGGGACTCATATTTCTTATAGTTGTTGCCATTTTCATTTTTAATAAAAATCCAATTAAGTCTCCTAAATAACGTTGTGATAAAATATAACAATCTTTTGCTTGTCTTCATATTTAAAAAAAAAAAAAAAAAAAAAGCTTTTATAATTTTTCACACAAAAATTAATCTTTTTCATTTTTTTTTTTTTGATAAATTTAAAATTTTATTGTTATGCCGTTTGAAATTATTATTTATGGCCTTTATTTTTATCATTCTGATATAAATAGTAATAATAAATGATATTATGCTGATTAATAATGATGACTAATATTATACTTCAGAAATAAAATGTCAAAAATACAGCTCTAAATGTTATATCGTATCACTCAAAATACCATTTCATCTTACCTGCTATTAATTTTATACCTTGAACTGCTGGTATTTGGAAGCAAAACATAACAACATGATCTTAGATTGGTGTGATCAGTATATAAAAGCAAGAGAACTAACTAGAATGCTTGCCTCTAGCTTAAAAATAATAATAATAATAAAAATTATAAAAAAAAACTTTGACGTAAAGATTACATATTATATTGTGCATCAAGGCGGCCACAATAACCAAACCACTATCAAATGACATCACACAGTAATTCGTATATTAACATCCCTTGTGGCGCTAAACATCTAAAGAAATTTTCTCTTAATGAAAGGGAGAGAAGCTACCGTGAGTTAGGGAGATAATACGAAAGCGAGAGAGAGAGAGAGAGAGAGAGAGAGAGAGAGAGAGAGAGAGAGAGAGAGAGAGAGAGAGAGAGAGAGAGAGAGAGAGAGAGAGAGAGAGAGAGAGAGAGAGAGAGAGAGAACATCCCAGAGATTTTATTGTAAGGTCATCAATGTGAATAACACTCTCTCACACACAAACCGTATTACCATTAGATAGAAAAGAGACTAATTAATTTTATATCTAAGGTATTTAAGAAAACATTATAAATCTCCTTTCTTAAGGTAAAAAGATATAAAAATTTTTAAAGAAACTTTTATTCAAAAATTTATAATACTACATGAGTTTTCGATATAATTTTTGAGAATTTTTATTTCAGGATATATATATATTTTTTTTTTTTGGTGGTCATAAAAATTAATGAAGGATGAAAAGAAAAAGCGTTTAATACATCGGAGCAATAAAATATATTTTGGAATTTGCAAATGTTCTGAAATAGGATATTTTTAACACTCTCATACAACAATTTATATCTTGTATCATGATCACTGAATAATAACATAAACTAATTTGTGTTTGCTATTTATTTAAAATATAAAATACAAACTCAAATTGCTGATTTTATCATTTTGAAATCAAATTCTACTATAGCTACCTTAAAGTAACACTTCATTATAATTTAAAGAAATAGCTCCATTTTATTTGAACGTTATTATTATTCTGTCTGCTTAATGTTTCTGATTTATATTCAATTAATATCGAAGGTCAGATCAATCGTGCATTAAAAGACGTTTTGTTAAGTTAAAGCTTCTAAGTGAATGAATGAAGTCATGCATTCACGTAATTTGAGCTGCTCTGGATTAATTCAGTATTAACGCTCTGTAACTTATTTCTATTAGACTTAAAATATACACAATATTCCCATGAACGTTGGAAATGATTTTAAAAATAAAAAAATAAAAATATTTATTATATTTCTTCAAGCATTAACAAACGATTAAAATTTCTACTTTATTCATTTAAAACAATCATATAGAATGTGCACTTTAAAATCTTAAATTCAATAATCCTATTTTATTCAATTACATAATAGTTCAGTACACTATATTGTAAAATCATGTTATTACTGATCCTTTTAAAGTTGCTACATTAAAAAAATGCATAGCTTTAATAGCTTGTCATAACTATTTATTTAATATGTGTGTAATTTAATTAATTATGTTTCTCTCCTTTTAAGGTCTATATTTCAATGTCCATCCACACTTGTTGTTTCTAATACTGTATATTATATACATTAAAAAAAAGTGTATAGGTCAATTATATTTTTTTGTTATACTCTCTTCGTATTAATATTATGAAATTTATTTGACAACAAGGCTATAATTAATATAAAATATGGTGAAAATTTCTCTCTCTTTTTCCCCTGTGTATTGCCCCCTGTAGTATTACTCAACTCACACACACACGATGCACACAAATTCAATCATAAAAATTAACACTTTTAGAACATAATGTTGTAAAGGGAGAGAGAGAAAAACGGAAAAATAAATGGGAAAGTGAGAGACGTAGGAGAGAGAGAGAGAGAGAGAGAGAGAGAGAGAGAGAGAGAGAGAGAGAGAGAGAGAGAGAGAGAGAGAGAGAGAGAGAAGTGAGAATGCAAGTTAATAATAATTAAGGTAAAGTGCATCAGCAACGTCCTTGCATATATACTGCAGGAAGTTAAAGCATATATGTATTGTTATACACATTCACCCACCCACCCACGCACACACATACGTATATACGTACACCAGATGTGACAGCAAAGTGAAGCCAATCAGCCGGCAATTAACCTAATAGCTTACCCTCTGATGCCCTTTACACACTATATAGCAACTGAATGGGAGAGAGAGAGAGAGAGAGAGAGAGAGAGAGAGAGAGAGAGAGAGAGAGAGAGAGAGAGAGAGAGAGAGAGAGAGAGAGAGAGAGAGAGAGAGAGAGAGAGAGAGAGAGAGAGAGAGAGAGAGAGACCAGTAGAAGTCAAATTTCCCATCTCGCTCTATACACTATATTTACAGTACGGGAAGTATACGCATACTGTATGATTTTCCTAATGGATTGCTTTATTTAGATGAATATTATTAACTTTTATGTTGTTTTAAACTTGTCACACAAAAGTTATATAAAAATTCTACATAATATGTGAGAGTTCATTTTTATAAAAGTTTTTTTTAATGAAAATGAGGGGTTAAAAAAAACATTTTACTTAACTCAACTTTTACATGCATTAAAAAAAAATCTATAAGGGTGTGTTTTTATTGTGTTTATGTAAGCTTTCAGCTAAAAAAAACCAAATTGTTAATATAACCTTTTTGCACTTATTGCGTTAACAGTATAATATAATTGGTAAACATGTTTGTATATGATTTGTTAATATGTGAATAATATTTTGAAATTATTTAAACATGCATTGCTATACATTATTATATTGTACGTAATAAATTTGTAAACAACGATAAAGATTTTGCAATCTAGTTGAGTCAGCCACCCATACTGTTGACATATAAAGTTACAAACGGATCATTGCAAATATTAATGAAACGAGATCGTCAACAGCGCCGTTTGCTTAACGTCAACATTTTGATAAACCTAATTCAACTTGATATCATATAATTTTATGCAGCAAGTTAAAGGTATCATTGGTATCTTCTATTTTAATATTTTATTTTCTGGTTTTTATTTCAAATATACAGAATTTACGTTGTAAAAATCACGAATGCCACTTTATATTTAATTTTTTTCTATTGAATATCTTTAAAGATGGTTTGTAAAACCTATTCTGGACCACACAAAAACTTTATGATCTATATTTCTTTGTTTTTTTAATCAGCCGATGCATAATTCTGAAGGAAGAAGAAATAGGACTTGCAAAGAATCCTATATGTATATAAAACATAAGTATTCACCTCCGTTATTTTCACGTTTACTAACACGTAAAACATAATTCACACTAAAAAATAAGGCATGTCAAATGATATTTTACACACGTCAAAACCCATTCATTATTTTTGTACTTATTGCTATAATTATATAAAAATAGAAAAGTTATAATTTGTTCCCCTCACAGTAGGCATTCTGAAGAAAATAATTAACCTTAATTATATATCACACATATGAAGTAATTTTTAATTAATATTAACACGGATTAAAATGACATATATTATTTAATAATTTATAAATAAATATAAAAATAAGAAATTTTGATCTATTATATTTTATTATAAAAGTAAAATATCCATGTGAATACAAATTACTTTGAATTGTCAAGAGAATTCCCTCCCTTAACATTTTTAACTTTGTAAATTCTTCTGCATGTTTGACGCTATGTCATGCTTTATATTATAAAAGCTAATAGAAATTAAAATAGCTTTTATATACAGACAAATAAATATATATTATGTAGATCAGAGTGAATATTGCTTTTGTACTTTGTGTAATGCAAAATGTCATTAACTGTTAAGAGGTTGTGAAATGCACTCAAATGAAATTCAGTTGACTATATTATAATGTTCTATATATTATATATGTGTGTGTGTATGTGTATGTGTGTGTGTGTGTGTGTGTGTGTGTGTGTGTGTGTGTGTGTGTGTGTGTGTGTGTGTGTGTGTGTGTGTGTGTGTGTGTGTGTGTGTGCATTGTGTAACTCTCAAGTCACTTATGACATTAAATCAGTCACGCATATTGAATGCATGCAGATGCATGATTGCATAATTTATATCTATATTATAGATATAATAATAGGATTCAATTATATTTCTTGAATTACTAATTTGAATTCTATATAATATTGGAATTTCAAATATTTCAGTATATAAGCAAAATTTTATTCTAAATATTATTCACACTATAATATAATATAATATAGAAAAAGACTTTGACTGAATCTGTCAAAAGTTTTGCACAAATTTAATCTAAAAGAAAGTATGTAGAAAAGAAGATTAAAAAATACAAGAAAAAAAAAGTGTTGTGACATGACATTGAGTTTACAGACTTTTTTTATTTAACAAAAAAAAAAAAAAAAAAAAAAAAAAATCTTTGCTTAACAATAATAGTAAAAAAAAAAAAGTGGAAAAAGTTTGATTCTCAAATTAAATCATAAAAATTGAACTAAAAAAATAATAATAAATTGGATTTTTTCCGTGGTATTAGTATTTGATATTCTGTTCGTACAACAATAAATTATTTGACGGTGAAATCATATTCGTATGCAAGTTATTCTCTCTCTCTCTCTCTCTCTCTCTCTCTCTCTCTCTCTCTCTCTCTCTGTAATGTAAATGTATATACCTCAAAAGTTTCCTCTAGACATTGAGAATAATATTTTTATATGTAGTTCACTCAAATGCTGCCCTAATTCCATATGCAATGATCAACTTTTATTGAGAAAATATATTCACAGATATATAAACTTTTTATAATATAATATATACATCAATTTTTTTCATCTTCTTCTGTCGTCTGCAAAAAAAAAGCAGATTCTTTTTTAAAGTTCATGTAATAGTTCTTCTGTATAGAAACAGCTGACGTAAAAACTTCTTTTTACTTCTTAAAAGAAAAAAAATCTGTGAAGACAGATTGTGTTTATGCTAACAAGATAGAGAGTAGCTAATAATATTATGCAAGATAAGTATTCATATTCTATAATATCAAGTTCAGAGATTATACTGATTTCTTATGTCGCAGTTAATATCTTCAGTACCTCAGTTGGAATTTCTAATCAAATTTGAACGTTTTTTAAATTAAGCCAATGAGTATGCATGTTTCATTAGCATAAGAATTAAAAAGAACGAAACAGAATAAACAAATTCAGTCTGTATACTATATGCACGCGCAGTAAATCTGTAACTTTACACTATTGTCAAATTGCTGAAGGGCAAACTCCACAGATTTCTGTTAACTTCTTTCAGTCTTTCAATAATATTTGCACTAGAGGCTCTAAAAGTTACTTTTAGTTTTAAGGGACTCTAGATTTACTACGATTTGTGCAATCTCTTTGTGTTTTTGTGAGATTACAGTGCACACGATTTTCAGAAAATAATAAGTATGACCATTTAATTTCATTCAATCGTTTTTCGTTCATTCATTGATTCATTGATTCAATGATTCATTCATTCATTCATTCATTCATTCATTCATTCATTCATTCATTCATTCATTCATTCATTCATTCATTCATTCATTCATTCATTCATTCATTCATTCATTCATTCATTCATTCATTCATTCATTCATTCATTCATTCATTCATTCATTCATTCATTCATTCATTCATTCATTCATTCATTCATTCATTCATTCATTCATTCATTCATTCATTCATTCATTCATTCATTCATTCATTCATTCATTCATTCATTCATTCATTCATTCATTCATTCATTCATTCATTCATTCATTCATTCATTCATTCATTCATTCATTCATTCATTCATTCATTCATTCATTCATTCATTCATTCATTCATTCATTCATTCATTCATTCATTCATTCATTCATTCATTCATTCATTCATTCATTCATTATTACCATTTCATAATATAATATAACATACAACACAACTCTATAGTAATACCCATAATAAATTATTAATTGTTATGATTTATTGTAAATGTAATTTTGATTTCTATTTCATCGTGAATTTTTATTTTTTAAAAGTCAAGATGCAAAACAGATGTTACATTTCAAAATCGCATATTATATGCAAAAGCATATTATAACAATATTTGTGTACATATTAGTGCAAAACATATAATTTAATACAAATTTAACACTATTCATGAAGAAAAAATAATATTATATTATATTATGAACACCTCAAATAATAAACATCATGTCAAAGCTAATAATGATATTCCAAACAGGTTTGATATGTCTTTTATTACGTAATTATTTTTATAGAATAAATCTGCTGCTTTTGTTATTCACAAAAGAGATCTGAGTTGTTGTTTTTCGCTGTATGAATTCACGGGTGGTTTTTAAAAAAAACTCTCGGTACTTTTGCTTTGTGGTGTGCACAACAATGGCAAACAGGAGGCTTGCTGTATGGGCATTGTTGTCACCATATGACTGATCCACATTATTGTAGAGCGTCACGCCGGGAAACATACTCGTGCTGCACAGCTATCAACATTATGCAGTCTTTATAATTTAATATATTACGCATTCAAATTAAATTTAACCAGTTATATTTGTTCTAGAGTTAAAATCAAATACAATCCTATATTTTTAACATAGGTTTCACTGTCGTTATCGGGCAAGTGGATGTATACAGTACACCTTATGTGATCCATAAATAATAATAATAATAAATATTGATCATTATAACTATAAGCAAACAATTTTTTTCCCATTTTTGTAAAAATGATATTTAAGAATTATATTGTAAAATTCTTGAAAAAGTTTCAAACTGTTGTTTATTTTGTTGCTTGTACAATGTACATTTTTTAATATATTCAAGTAAATAATATTGACAAGACCAACGCTTATTTGTTATTATCAACTGCCTGGGTCATTAAATCTTATTATTTTTAAATTTCTTTTCTTTTCCTTTGTTTAGGGTGTAAAAAAAAAGAAGATATTTTTAATCACTCAGGAAACAATAACATGAAATGTTGAAAAGAAATTAAAGTTATAAAAAGCTTTCTAACCAATTTTAATGAATATTTCATAATGATAAGTGAGATATTTATTTTCTGTTTACTGCTAAATATATGTCTGTTCAAAACTAACAATGGGAAGTAGAATATTATGTAAAATTAATAAAAGATTGTGTATATAGTTTTGTTTGTTTTTATATATAAGATTTGTCATTCATAATAGCTAAAAGCATTTTTTTATTATTTTTTTTTTATTTCTACGTTTCATGTTTTCTTGGATATTATTGTCATTCTTTTAATGTGTATTCTTTGTTACTTGTGTTACAAAGAGAAGAAAGAAAAAAGAATTTTTATACTCTACTTTCTGACATCATTAAGACAAAAATACGGCTTTAGTCCTTTGACAGATATAAACGTAATTTTAATGTTGAAAACGTATATAATATGCAAAATTATATATATATATATATATATATATATATATATATATATATATATATATATATATATATATATATATATATATATATATATTAAAGAAGGTCAAACAAAAAACAGTAATGTAAAAAGCATTTTCAAAAGAGAGACAATAAAATGCCTAAGAATTATAGGTATCCAGGACTTTTTGTTATATTTATAGTGTGTATATTTATTGTTTATCTTCATCTTTATACAGGCTACAGATCATAATCGCGGCAAATATTGCGTCACTATAATATATTTTTTAATACCATACGATTTCTTGTATAAGTCATATATTTTTTGTTCTTCTCTCTATATACTGCAAAGCAATAAAATGAAAATCTGTACTATTGACGTTTTTTTTTTTTCCTGTCTTCTTTTTTCTTTCTCTCTTTCTTCTTTTTCTTCGTCTTCTTCTTTCTTTCTTTCTTTCTTTTTATTATTATTTTTTATTTCACCTCCATAAGAATTAAAAAAACTCCTTTGTTTACGTTATTAACATTTTTTTTTTTTTTTTTAAAGTTAATAAAAATCTAACAGCAAGAGTTTTTTTTTATTCATTTTAATAATTTTATAAAACATCTTGTGTTGCTTTATATCTCTGTGATAAATTAATAATATACTTTATAAGAAGGTTATTTTATGGATAACATTGTGATTTGTATTACACTTTTTTTATGACTAATTTTTTTTTATGTTTTTTTATATAGAGTAAAATTTACGATAAAAAAAGTAGTGTATCATGCTATACAAATTTACTATCCATAAAATATTATGAAATTATCCAAGATTATGATCTAAACAGAAACTGACAAGGTGTATTTGGTGTTTATGGATATTTTTTCTTCTTTTTTTTTCCCCTTCATATGCTTAACAAAAATTTTCATTGTTTTATTTATTTATTTTTTTATTCTATTTTTACTCTCTCTTGAAACAAAAAATTGTACAGTAAGCATTTTTATTTAACATTTTTTTTTTTATTATTAAACTTGAAAAAGTAATTGAATGTATAGTTACAGGCTATTTCATATTATAAGAAAAAATATAGTATACTCAAATATAAAATCTTTGTATAATATAAAGAATTTTTCAGATATTTTAAAATTATAATAAAGCAATTTTTGTGATAAAATATTGGCCTCATGGAAAAAGAAATAGCTATTAGATAAATCTTTTTATCTCTAAAAAAAATATATTATAATAATTTTAAAGAAAATTAGAATTTTGTGTAATAAATCGTATTTGATCACCATCGATTGCATGTCATTGATGTATTGATAGTATCTATCTATATACGTTTGGTACACCGCTTTCCTCTCAACTTAACGATTGTTAACGTAGATCAACTTAACTCGATCGTTTTTTTTTTCTTTCTAATCCAAAATCTTTGCCGCCCTATAGTATGTATAAGCTTTACCTTTAAAGAAAGAAATAATAAAAAAAAGGGTTATTATAGTAGCTTTTCATGCCATTAAAACATTTTATAAACATACATCTTTCTACTTTTTTTTTTAATACTACCGAATACTCACGCTCCCAAAATGTTTCTATTGTTAAAAATATTGATCTATTGAGAGGGCAAAGAACATTAAATTGTGGCTGGACTTGTTATATAAACTATAAAAATAAAATCCATGCATGTTACCAAATTGATAGCCCTTCCTATATATTTTTTTTAAAACTTTTTTGGTAGCTGGTAATTTTAACATACTTTATACTTATCTATAAGATGTTGTTAAATCGACACTTTTATTTTTTTACACCTTTATGATTTATATTTTGACTATACAATTTACAACTCATATATTTTATCCTTGTTATTCTAAATTGTTTTATTTTTTTACTATGAAACTTATAATTATTATAACATTATTAAAATTTTATAGATCATGACACAAAACTATTTTTTAGATATAAATAATAACTTTATACGTATTGTAAAAAAATAATAATAAAAAAAAAGTTAAATTTTTAGAAAATAATCGAAAACAAGAATATTGTATAGAAATGAGTATATAAAATAGAATAAATCTTATTTTATATTTATATTGACTTATCAATAATTTATGAAGCATTTCGATTTTGAGGTTTGGTTTTTGTTTGTAACACAAACTAACATTCCGCAGACTTTGCTTCATTATAATTTTTTTCTTTCTTTACTCTTTTTCTCCTTTACGTATATACATATAGGAGAGCACCCTTGGCAAGTTTGTTTGTTCCAATGAAGCGCCTGCTTGATTTAACTTTTTATTTCTCTACTCTCTCTAATGATCACATTATTTTATTTTATTACTTTCATATAGTACAATACCTTGCAAAAAGAAATACTAAGGATTTAAGAAAAATATTATATATAGATACATTTTTATGTATAATTTTGTGATATCCCTATATATATTTTTTCTACTTTTTTTTTTCAACTTTTTTTTTTTTGTTAGATTTTGTAACCATTGTGATGGTTACTTTAGAAACTCAGTCACGTTTGAGCTTTACTCTTAATTATTTTTCTGAACATCTCTCCTTTGCCAGATACAGCCTTGAATTCGGAATATTTTCTTTTAAGTTTTTTTTTTTCAAAAGAGAGACAGAATAAAAAAAAAAAGAAGAGTAAGAGAGAGAGAGAGAGAGAGAAGGAAGAAGAAGAAAGAAAGAAAAATCTTTATATAAAGAAGTCTTCTTATTTTTATCACTTTTTATTTTATTGTTCTTTGGATATATTTTTGTGGCGCCATCACTGTAAGACAGAAAAAAAAAAAAAAAAAAAAAAAACTTTGTCGTTAGCCGCTCTATGCAGACACCGAAGTTGCTTATTGGGTCACGTCATTTCTATTTCGTGAACAATAACTTACTTACCTCAAGAAAAAAAAAATCTGAAATTGAATTAGAAAAAAAAAAAAAAAAAAAAAAAAAACATTTAATTATTTTTGTATCTGCAGTAGTCACAGTAATTTTCAGTCTGGTATTTGTTCAAAATCTATTTCTGCATGATAATGTTACAAATAAATTAAAGTTGTTACATAATGAAATTTCTATCGTAATCATGAAATCAGATATTAAAATATTTTATTAACACGTACTGTTTATATACTTTTGTATCATACGTCAGAAATCTTGTTTAATATACAAATCAATAACATGTATTTCAGTTTTATGCCTTTGAATGTGAATATATTATAAAATTGAAAACTAATTTCAATTTAAATTGCATTTTATAACTAGGAAAAACATTCTTGTCATTTATAAAATAAAGTCAATAAATATGTATTGAATAATAATTCAAGTAAAAACAATAAATATATTATATTGTATATTATCGTATGATCAAATTGAATTTATAAGCTTGAACCTATACTATGTGTGACTTACTATAACATTTTTATGAATATTCAGTTTATATATCATGCATTATACATGAAAAAGTATAACGTTTGAAGAAGAAAAAACAACCTATATTTTATTTATTATAATTCAATAATTGCAACAATGTTCCTGTGTTTATTGTTGTAGAGAGTTTGCAAACTACCTCTGAGAGAGTTTTCGCTGAACTAACAAACAATCGCTTGTCAGTTACTCAACCACAGAAACCACGGCACATATATACACAAACAACTTCAACTTTTAGCTATATAAAAATACCATTTATATACCCTCCTTTTTTATATGTATTATTTGTTTGAAGATCAATAAATTGCTACTGACCTGAGAAAAAGATGCAGCAAACAAACTATACGTATTAAATTTATTTATAGTCCAGTGTAGAAAAAAAAAAAAAATACACGATATATCTGTCAACAAGTGTTTTGCCGATATTTATAGTTAGAGGAATATTATTATATAAATTTAAAAGAAAAGTTAATATATTCGGGCAGGTAATGAAATATATTTGAATGAACGATATACATAAAACTTTATAGATGATTACGCCAACTCTATATCATATTTATCTCATTAGAATTGTTCTAAACTTGTTTGAAAGCTATAATCATTATTATATAATATATAATACGTATGTATTTGTAAAACATTAATAAATTAAGGTAAGCGTAAAAAAAAAAAAGATCGTAAATTTCGTACCAATTTTCTGTAATTACGCTACTTGAAGTTTGTACATATAGTGGGTAATTATGCCAATTATTATAACAATTTATTACATATATTTCTGATCAAATTGTTATGCGGTGTGTTTTAAGCCAATAATAATTATCGTTGTAAAACCTTTTAATTTGTATGTTCTCCTCTCCCACATCAAATTTGTAGGATGTTATTATATTATTTTTTTGTACCTATTATAAAAATTTATAATAGAAACATCGTAGTTTTTTTTTCACACTCTTTCATTTCGTATTGATAATTATAATGTCATGCAAGTTGTAAGACACTGTGTGGGTCTATTGACAAGAAGCAATATTTGCATTGTGGATTGCATATAAGCAATTTATTGCTTTTTATTGGTGATTGCATGCAATTTGATTTATTACACATGCATTAAATTGCCCCATGCCTGAACAAGGCTTATTAAATCATATTATTTTATATGCATACATTAGACAAAAATCGTGGGAAAATTTCGTTTTTTTATTTTTTATTTATTTTTTTGAAAAAAATGTCCCTGCCTTTTTCCATCGTCAGATGTATTACTTGCATACGTCATAATGTTTGCATATAATTTTATCATAAAATATAAAATATATATTGAGGGGCTGTTGGAGTTGGGAGTTTGGACGTCTCATGGGAAGCGGGAATGTTTTGAAAGGCTGCCGGTACGACATTCTGACAGATGGGTACAAAATAAACACATCATATGGACCCCAAATATTCAAATCAGACGTCAAAACCAACTCAATACTACCAACGTCTTTGCAACATTGCTTATTCTCTTCAGTATGTTATATGAAATTTACTGCATGGAGAAAAAAAACAAAAAAGTCAGAAAAAGAAAATATCAAATATATAATATATATTTTTTTCATTTTTCTTTTTTTACATCAACTTCAGAATTTTCTCAGCTGTATAATTTTCATTATTTAATACTGGATTTTAAACTTGAACACAACAAAATTCTTCATAGCATATAACGAGTAAAATGCAGTAATTTCACAAAAAAAGTTAACTGAAGATACAATATACAACGTTTTGGAATTTAATTTATACATGAATTAATTGCTGTACTTATTTGTACCTAAACCTGGTTTTAATTCACAACTGGTAAATTACATGTAAATTTACACTTGTACGATTTTCAAAAGCATTAAAATTTATATCAAAAAAGAAAGAAAATTGTAATGATGAATTTTAGAGAAAACTTTTATACTATATTGTATAACATATTTTATATAACATGTGAGTGGGAGAGACTTTTCAAATACTCTACGTGAGCAAACTTTTAGAGCATTTAACTTTTTGTATGATGATTCATTTTCAGTCAAACAGTTTAATATAAAAAAATATTTATTACAATTGAAATAAGTTAGAATTTAATGTGTTTCATGATTATATATATTCCACACCTATAACAAAATGATCATCGTTAAAAGTATAATATAAATAAATTGAAAACGAACTATAATATAACATTCTTTTTTAAAATTCAGAGAGCGAGAGAGAGAGAGAGAGAGAGAGAGAGAGAGAATCTAATCAAAAAAGACTTGGTATTAATGGTATAATAAAATTGAGAACCTTAATTCTTAATTTGATTATTTAAAAATTCTTTTTAATAAACGTCATTCGACAGTTTTTTTTTTTTTTTATCTCAGTTATAGCAGAGATTTCTCACAGCCGCACAGGTGCACGCACTCAGTTGATTGGTGAATGAGTGCGTGTGTGGTACTCAGAGATAGATAGACCTTTCCATACACTATACACTTTTAATCCCGACTACTAATCATTTTCAGACCAGAAAATACGAAAAGATGAGCGGCTTAGAGAGAGAGAGAGAGAGAGAGAGAGAGAGAGAGAGAGAGAGAGAGAGAGAGAGAGAGAGAGAATTATGGCTATAGAATGAAAAAGAGATTGAATAATATCAAAACTGATATTTCAAAGGTAACGTTTTACACGTCATACGCATATATTTTAAAAGAAATGAATGTCATATTCCTCTATTATACTATATTGCTAATTTTTATCTTTTTTTTTTCCTTCATCTTTTACGCTTATGCATACATATATTACAATATTCATGTACACAAATATATATATATATATATATATATATATATATATATATATATATATATATATATATATATATATGTATATATATATTATATTCAAAATTTATATTACAAAAAATCCGTATGAATAAAATATGTAATAAATTTTTAGTTTTCATATATTTGAAATAAACATAAGAGATTTATATCCTTCTATTTTATTTTTTCCATATGGATTTTGTTTTTCTCAATAAAAAAATACTTGTTTTTAGTAATATGTACTTTCTTTTTATGGAAGTTTCAAATCATAAAAAAACAAAGGAGATAAAGGTATATTGCTATGATTGTTATACTTTACAATATTATTAGAGAAATATAATATAATAATACTTTTTATTGATATTAAATGAAATTTTTCTACTTATTATTATGTTGTTATACGATAAAAAGAATTTTGAAATCAATTTGTGTGTGTATATATATATATATATATATACATACATACATACTTTAAATCAAATTTAAGATGCTAAGGTATGCAATAATATTTTTTCTTTCTGCTTCTTCAAATTTATATATATATATATATATATATATATATATATATATATATATATATATATATATATATATATATATATATATATATATATATATATATATATATATATATATATATATATATATATATATATATATATATATACATAAGAATGATATAATGAGAATAGTCGTGCTTATATTTATATAAGTCGTTGACGTATCTTGGTAACGAAAAATGAAGCAAATTTTTGTCTCTCTCTCTCTCTCTCTCTCTCTCTCTCTCTCTCTCTCTCTCTCTCTCTCTCTCTCTTCCTCTCTCTGTTCAATCTCATTACACTCAATAACAAGATAACGTTTTCTGCTTCTGGTAAAAAAACCAATTTCTTTCAATCAAATCAAATCAAAATTTCATCTGACTACTCTACTTTGACTATACTGTATATAATATGCTATCTTGATAACAGAAAAGCTAATATAATTTTAAACTGATTTTTTTATTACATTTTATTAGATGAAAATATTTCTTTTGTTTTTTTTGAATTAAAAGAAATATATCATTATATAAAAAAGAGAAGGTTTTATTATTATGTGAATAAAATTATCTAATTATTTTCATCAAGATTTTATTGTGATTGACTTTCTTATACATTTATTAAATTTAATAAAATAAAATCTGGTTTTGTATGAAAGATTTTTTGCTTCTTTTTCTTTTAGTTATAAAAATAGCTAAATTAGTAAGTATGAAAAAGTTATAGAAGACGTAACAAAATATCAGCACCCGTAAAATTGGTGAATTACCTTTACTCAAAAATTATTTCAATTGTATTGTATTTCAATCGGATTAATTGAAAGCTATTCTTATACAATAATTAGATTTTTATAGACAAAATTCATCGCAACAGAAAAACGTGCGGAGTTTTAAACAATATACCCTCTGGTATCTTTAAATAAAGCCACTATTGAATAACTATTTCAAAATATTAAAAAAATATATACTTATTGCTATTTTTTAGTGATCAAATTATGGTTATCTATTTTAATTTAGGCGCACATCTATTTTAAATCTCAAAATTAACCATAAACATACATTGTGCCATTCTTTTTTGTCTATAGCAATGATTATGTTTATTATATCTTTTTTAACAGTAAACGTGAATAATTGTTTAGTCATTTTAAAGTAATTACTATACCGCACTTTTTATTACACTGTTGTTATTAAAATTTTGTCATTTCATGAAAAACTGACAAAACTTTTGAAACTACTATGAAAACTACCAAATATATTATATTATATATAATGAGTTTAAAAAAAATAGGAAGGACCATAATTTTGCCATATAAATACAATATAAAAGATTGTTTTTCTTGGAAAGCTTATACTTAGGTTGAACATTTTATTAAAGTTTTTATTTTTGTTCTTTGTGCGCTACAAATTTGTCTACTTTGGCGATGACGTCACTTGGCGCCCTCTCATTACATCCTCATCTGTACGTCGCTGCTTGCTTGCTTGCTGCATGATAATAAAAAACTCATCAAGTTGAAAAAGACCTGCAAGTCACTCGTTTCCGGCCTTCAAAAAATACATAATATAAAAATTTTTGAGTCCAAAAAGTGTGACGAAGATGATAGATAAATAAAAAAATATATACATCTTTTGTCGATATTTTTTGCTATAAAAAGAAGAAGAAGAAGAAGAAAATTCCAGCTATTTATGGTTTAAAATTAAACTGGTGTACATTTTTTTCATATGCTATATAATATTCGTGGATGTATTGTGTTTAATTTTTATTTTAACACAAGATAATATATATTTTTTTAACATTTTTATGACTTCACCTATTT
Organism: Ecdyonurus torrentis; assembly: GCA_949318235.1. Taxonomy (NCBI): domain Eukaryota; kingdom Metazoa; phylum Arthropoda; class Insecta; order Ephemeroptera; family Heptageniidae; genus Ecdyonurus; species Ecdyonurus torrentis. The sequence goes on along the minus strand of OX439128.1, from coordinate 4,386,285 downwards.
TGAAATCCATAACTAATTTGATACTGTAATAAAAAACAACTAAATATTAAGAATCACTTTTTTTTTTTTAATAATGTTATTTAATATTTATATATGCAATAAAACGTCATATTAATAAATTTATGAATATTTTAATATTCATTTATAGAACTTTATAGTTTTTGATTTTATGGGAAATTTATAGATATTATTTGTATATAAAAATAATATTTTTATTGTTATTTGCGTGAAAAAAAGAAAAAAGAAAAAAAAAGAAGATATTTTCTCACTCATATATATATTATATTAAATACATTTCGTAAAGCATTATTTTATTACACTTTAATAATTTAATTACCGCACGTTCATTTATCATTCGCATGCATGAAAGGAATTATATTTCATATAAATATTTCATATGTAAATAATAAATTATTAAACTTGTTCAATAATACATTTTCTATTAATTAATGTATATAGAAATTGGAATTAAAAGATAAAATTTAATAGAACTATGTTTTACTTAACTATAATTGTATTGTATTACAAATTTGTGAACTAAATCCAATTAGAAAATAAAATACTTATGAAGTATGATGATATTTCACGTTGATTTTGTTCGTTGCCATGGTTGTAGTGAGAATAAAGAAAGGTGATTGTCAGATATACTTAATATTATATTGAGAGGTATTTCTAAAAGTATCGATTGAATATACCGCGTATACAATTACAATATCTATATATACTGTAAAAACTATTAATAATCTTTATATTTAAATAAATTAAATATAGACACATAAGCAAACTAAGTTATAAATACTCTAGATCATGCATTATAATTAATAAGAATAATGTTCTAATTAAGATGATAATTTAACTGATTGACATGTATACCAAACCCTGGTGATCATCGTATCGATCTTGTCGAATAAAATTAATAATGTTTACTTACACATTAAGTTGATACACAAGTTTCAATACCTCATTATTTTTTTTTATTTTTCCTATGGGTATTTTAAAACTAATTCAATTTAGTTTCAATCACGTTATGCCTCAATTTTATTATTGAATTGATAATATATTATTGCTATTTTTATACATTATGTTGTTTTCTGTATTTGATTATGTTTTGATACACGTCTATTTCATAATTTATAAGTGATTACAATGCGTGAAGTATTATTACACAATTGCGAATGAGCTGACAATTACTGTCTAATTACATTATGAATGGAAGGAGGAGGAGGAGGGGAGTGATAGGGTACGTGTGATAGGGAGAGGGGTTAAAATCAACACCCTATTTTGTGATGATTGCTTCCACAGCTGTGACCCTATATAATAATGCTTTGCCATCAGCCATCATTTTGGCCACGTATATATATAAAGTATTAAGCGTTGTTTCAATGAAGGCCAAAGTAGGATGGATGGGTTTTAAGACGATCGAGCCAATATGTTGAATCTTTCTATGTGTTAGTTTCTTATGATGCTCTACAATATTGAAACCATTTGTCTTACATTTTGTGAAGAAATCACTGAAAATAAAAGTTAAGGGGAAATATAATTCATCAAAGATATAGAAAACGAGAGAGAAAAACGAATTTTCATCAAGATTTGATAAAATGTAAACTTAATTACTTAAAAATTTGCAATATTTTTACATTAACAAAAGAACAATTTTTATGTACATTATTTAATTTATTTTAAATTAAGATTGTTCTGTCAAGATTGAACAACATTTTGTGTAACATCAAAAGAACTATTTCAAAAACAAATTTTTAGCAGCGTCATTCAATTTAATAACAAATAAATTTTCTTGTATATATAAGTGACATCAATATTAATAATCTATTTTATATAAAATAATACTACAACGAATTAAATTTTAAAAGATTAATAATTAGTATTTATTTATGTAAATTATTTCATCTCTTATCTGGTAACTTTTTTTTTTTTTTTTTTTTTTTTTTTTTTTGCTATAATAACAAGCACTATAAGAATTCATTTCAACATTTTCAACCAAAAAAAATGATAAGCATCAAAGAAAAGGAGTGTTGCAAAAAAACGATCAAATAACTTTTCGTATTTTTTTTTAAACTATAGAATTGAATGTGTAAAAAATGTTAGATTTTTCTTGACTTAATTAACAATAAAAAAGCAAAGTTGACATTTTACAGGACATATATATTTTTTATACATTTTTAAATACGTTTTATTTTTTATTAACATAAGTGTGTGTGTGTGTGTGTGTGTAATATATATATATATATATATATATATATATATATATATATATATATATATATATATATATATATATATATTATAAAGTAAGATTTTCTCATCATTATGAAAGGACAAAATTAGCATAGAATGTATTAGAAATCTTTTCCTTTATCTATCGTAATAAATTTACTTTTTTTTTTCTAACCCTGTTTCTTTTCTTTTTTCTTTCTTTTTTATTAAATAAACAACTTCGACAGTTTTTAAACTTTATATTGTAATGAATGGTCAATTAAAGTTCAGCAGAAAATGTTAGTCTATGTCATTATAGAACTTTCCGTAGGGGCGTCAAAGGTTTATTTCTTTTCTGTCTTTTAAAAAGAAAGAAGACGACGAAGAAGAAGAAGAAAAATACGGAAAAGGCAGTTGTACAATTTTAAATTTATACGTATAAAAATCTTGTCATGTTCTTTGAGGGAAAAATTTAACAACCCTGATGATTCCCGGCCAGATTGTAATTAGTTCTTTTTTTGATACGCGCACCTCTTGAGCTCTTTCTCTGTCTTTTCTTTACTTGATTATGTCTCTCCCCGCAAGCTTGTACTAATTCCTTTTTAAATTTATATAGAAAAAAAAAAAAAAGAACAGAAAAATTCCTTTGAAATTTTTTCTTTGCCTTTCTCTTATTTTTTTTAAAGAATCCCTCTCTCTCCCTCTCTCTCTCTCTCTCTCTCTCTCTCTCTCTCTCTCTCTCTCTCTCTCTCTCTCTCTCTCTCTCTCTCTCTCTCTCTCTCTCTCTGCGCTTCTTTTTTGTTTCTACATATAAAAGTAATGGTCAAGAAAGCTTAAGCAATAATATTTTTTGTTCCATCCTGATATTTGATAATAAAGTGTAGGTTTTGTTTGTATAATGTTCAAGTACAAAATATTATATTATAATTTGAGAATCAAGAATTTCAGAGTTGGTAATTGAAAAAGAGAAAAAAAAAATGTATATATATCCGTAAAGTAAAAATGTTTAGCATTCCAAACATGTTGACTTTTTTTTTTTTTTATACATAACTTATTTTGCAACAAGATAATTTGCACATTCTTTCGTATAAATTTTAGCATTGCTTCATCATGATTTTGCAACCATAATTTCCTTTTATGTAAAAAAAAAAAAAAAAAAAAAAGAAGAAGAAGAAGAAGACGAAGGAGAAAAGTTTGATATGTGGTGTGTGTGTGTGTGTGTATTATATATATATATATATATATATATATATATATATATATATATATATATATATATATATATATATATATATATATATATATATATATATATATATATATATATATAATAGCTAAAAATTTATTGAAATATTCATTATTAAAATGTTATCGTGTTATTATTATTATATAGGGCTTGTATAAATTTATGTAAATCAAATATTTCCTACATTACATTATCATTGATTGTACAGTTCGTTCAATTAATCAATAACAATGTAAACAATTTCTATTGACCATGATGTACAAAATTTCATTATTTTAATGTGAAATGCAATTATTTTGTTTATAATTGTTTTTGCATGATTTAGTTTTAAAATATAAAAACACATTTTATTATAATATACTGTATGTTAATTTTTTATTATATTATATATTTATACACACATGTACTGTATGTATGTATGTTTTTCAATTTATTACAATATCTTTATCTTCATTTCATTTATTGTGTAAAGTTAACAAAAAAGTGTGTTCGCAGAGTTCAGTGTCATTCCACGACGTCTCCAAAGTACAAGATTTTGTCACGGTGTGACCACAATTGTTGTCTAATCAAAAGAAGAACATGAAACTGACCGACCGACTGACTTTGCTACAAATCACAGAATTAAAAAAAAAAAAAAAAAAAAAAAAAAAAAAGTCATGACAAGACCTCCCAAACTAACAACCAAAAGAAAATAATAGTTAAAAAAATACAAAACACAAAAGTTACGCTCTTGTCGGTTTCTGTAACATCTAACTGCGAGGTTTTCTATACTCCAATCATAGACAGCAATCTCAAGGTAAGCTACAAAACGTACATATTAAAATTCATAGGAGTATCTAAATGAACAAAAATTGGTGGATTAATTTTTTTTCTACTCTAATAAAATAAATTTATATGTAAATTTATTTTTACTATGCATACTTATAAACTGACAGTTAATTTATTTAAAAATTCACTAGATTAAAAGCTAATGGGTAATTAATTATCATTATTATACCACCAATGTAAGACGATTGAAAAAAGTATAAGCTGGGGTAAACAAATATATAAAATTACCATTCTTGTTTCGTTTTCTTATTTGCACTTCATAGTTCAGCAAGTTCCATTTTCAAAATTTAAAATTTCTTTCTTTTCTCTCGTTCCTTCAATCGCAAAGTATCCGTCAGTAAGGTTAACGGAAAGAAAAAGTTACACACACCTTGGTGCTGCATTTACATTTCACGGTTATACGAATAATAAAAATATATGGACTCACTCTATAGTGGGGAAAAAATAAATAAAATAATAATAATCATTGTTATTTGTGATTATGTATAATATTTTAGAAATCATAAATTCTTTTATTTTAAAATTAATTATTTATTAAATTAATTTTAATTTATTTTTAAAATATTTAACACTGCATAGGACACTCTGATAGTGCCTTATCTCAAGGGGTTTATTTTTATACAAAGCAGGCTGCTTTTAAACATTAAATCTTGATTTGTTTCAATAAGATGGTACTAGCAAAAACTATATTTTGTATACTTTGGTGAAGTTACCAAGCCATATAATAAGGTAACAAGAAAAGCCGATCGATGAAGCTAACATCAATTAAATTTTGAAGCTAATTGTATTAAATAATAATCTTACATTTTGTGGCTTATGATAGCTAATAAGGATATTAATGAAACTAAGACAAATAATTATTGTAGATATAGATATAAATATGAATTTTGAAACTATTTATATATATATATAGTTGCCAGATTTATATATTATATATATATATATATATATATATATATATATATATATATATATATATATCTGGCAAAGATATATAAGCATCATCAATAATTGAACATCAATGCATAATTAATCCATTATTTCAAAATTTAAATTAAATCATGAACAAAAAAAAACTTTCAATTACATTATCTTCGTATGGTCTTGGTATAATGCGCCTGCAAATTTAATAGGTATGTGTTCCGCTTAACATTCTGCAACGGATGGTTGCATATAACTAACGTACTGTATAAAAGAAGATATTTTCTATTTATAGTAAATTGCATTAATCCAATCAACGATATGATATGATTTTAATACGTGTCTTGCAGAAACTATACAAGAAGAAAATATCTATAGCTGTTTGTCGTGTCCGGTTGTAATTACATGATCTAAAGAACGACACAGGAAGATGAGATGACCTGAGGCGTCAGTTCAGATATACCAGACCAAGTCAGCATCCCGCAGTCTCTCTCTCTCTCTCTCTCTGCGAGACACGTTACTGCCTTTCTTATCATAACTGTGGCTATAATAATAATAACTATACTAGAATTTTTAAAAATTTGTGTTCTCAATCTAAATTCACCGTTATATTTAGTGAATATAACCTTATTTATTTTCTTTAATATTATTATCGCAATTTTATTTCGTCCCTTTATTATAAGAAATATAAATTAATGTTAAAAATAGTTGTAAAATGAACAAAAGCATTTCTTTCCATTTGTGTATCTTTAATTCACACTATGTACAACTTTTATCTTTTACATTTGCTTTACTGTAAGTTTAAAAAAAAATAAAGTTTCATCACGTCAAAATCAGAAAGTTCAACATTTTTATGTTTTCAATGTTTCAAATTTAACTAACTATATATAATATTATAATGTATACAATCAATTTATACTTATAAACAGAAATAGTTGCGAATATCATCAATCTTTACATTATTCTATTATAGGCTTAGGCTAATACATTTTAATGTTTCAAAGTGCATTTTTTTTTCTATAATAGCATTATTACAAGAGCTATTTTACTTTTACATTATATAACGTTTTACCAAAAATAAAGCATTTCGCAGTAATTATATTGATAATGAAATCTGAAAAAGGTTAAAAACTCATTTTCACCATTGTATCTAATACGAATGGATAAAACGTTTTGCAAACAGAACTAACCCCAATTGCTATTAAAATGATCGTTATGATGAATGAATAAAAAGTAAACAAACGGTGCATCTCTCTCTCGTTTATTTAAAAGTTGACTTGTTATATATATACTGGTGGACGTGGTGATATAATCCCTGATGACATTGCAGTGGTAGGCAGACCAGTAGTCATAATCCCAAATGAATATAATATTCATGTAACATGACTTGACATTTCTAGTGCCTCAGTTCAATGTGTATATATATGATGTGAATATAAGAGAGAGAGAGAGAGAGAGAGAGAGAGAGAGAGAGAGAGAGAGAGAGAGAGAGAGAGAGAGAACAATGAAAAAGAAAAAAAAGACATAATAAATAACAACCTAAAATATTAAAGCTTTAAATTTTCGTTTAAATCATCATGACATAATTCTTATAAAATATGTCGTATAATTATTTGTCTATTGCTGGGTAATGTAATATAATGAAATTTAAAAATAATAACATTTTGAACCTTTTTGTGAGTTGATGTTTAAATTTGTTTGCACTTTTTTTTAAGCATAACATTGTATAATATACACTCATCCAGTTGCGTATCCAAGAGGGAGGTAGGACTGGACCCCGCCCCCCTGTCAGTCCTGGAGAAGGGTTCAAAATTTGGTGCTGAGAGTTATCTATAGTGTGATCCTTATGCTTTCTCTATTTGTGAAATATCAATTTTAATTGTAATACAAAGTCCGGATTTTCATTTTCCATAGTTCAGTTTTAATTAAAGTAGTTTGAACGAGGTTGTTAACAGCTGATTTTAAATTTATTTGAAGTTTGGCGCTTACTTGATTTTAATTTAATCATTAAAAACTTTGCAATAACCGAGTCTCGATCCGCTGACCCTCGTCATGTAAAAGCAGCGCTCTATCAACCGTGCTGTCAAGGCACTAGATAATAATCCAGCAAATCATATATATATTTCTTTTTGTAACTATTTTCTAATCAAACACTTTTCTCGCTTCTCAGTGCATATATTAATTAATTATAATGAAGTTAATACAAATTAAGTACATTTGCAAGAGTTTTATTAACATTTATGAGCTCAATTAACGTTTATATCTCGTTTCTCCCGCGATCGCCATGATTCGGCGCCTCTAGCGGCCGATTTCCGAACTATTTAAAAATTACTGGTTAACAAAAAAATTCTCATTTTCAGCTCTTTTAGTCTCAAAGTTCTCAGTGCGTTTCGAACCAAATTTAGTTTAATGCTTTTAAAAGTTTCTTTGTTTATCAAAGAGCTTATTTATCTGTTTTTGAGTCCATTTAATAACACTTTCGCAGAAATATGAATGATCTACTGTGGAGGGGGAATGGATTTTCAGCCATTAACCAATGCTATATGAGAAAAATGCTCGACTTTGCGGCTGGTTTTTAATATGTGTTTTCGAACTAAATGTAATTTTATAATACATCAATAGGAGCGTAGAGAGATAAGGAATCTATATGTAACAAAAAAACGGCGTTTAATAACAATGAAAGCTCGTTCAAACTACTTTAAAGCCCTTGTCAACTTATACTTTTTTTATCATTTAGAATACTAGATTGATAATTACCATACCTTATATTATCCATAAATTAGACACCAACACGTTGGTTTTGTATTTATTTTCATTTATTTTCTTTTTGGCGGTTATTTCACGTATCTGACGTCACAATGTACCACCGCCAATCACAGTCACCGCTTTGGTCACGTGATAAATTTAAGCCCCTCCCTCCAGTTCTTTACCCCTATCACGACCCCATCGGTACATTGTGACGTCAGATGCGTGAAATAACCACTTAAATGAAAATAAATACAAAATCAACGTGTAGATGTCTAATTCATGAATAATAAGTCATGGTTATTAATTATCAATCTAGTATTCTAAATGATAAAAAAGTATACAATGGCTTTATAAGGCATGGAATCATAATATTTTTGTCCCAAATAAGACGTATTTTAATAATAATATTAAAAAATCATTTTATCGAATATGAATTTAATTACATGCACTGTAGTCATACTATAATATGTGGTCGTCAAATATAGTGCATCACTATGATCATGCTCATGGACAACATCGACAACCAACCCAACAACTGATGGAGAGTTATTATACCAGAGATTGTAGAGGGGGAGAGAAACTTACTATTTTTAAAATGGAACGTTTGAAGTGCTCATTTACACTGAAATAATTGTCCGATAGGTATCATTTTTCTCAGAAAGTGTTATTATAAAATATTTTAATATTTCATTTTCGTTGTACGTGTAGCCGTAGTATATACGTGTAATATTAATTTAAACCCTTTTGTATTTGTTTAAATTTCAAAGAGTAGGGACTTGTGTTGTGTACCTTAAATATGGTGTATGTATGTTCTAACTAAAAGTAAACTTAACTTTTCTCATTCCATGAAGGAAAATCATAAAAATTAGTATAAACTAGGATGTATTGGAGAATTATACAAGCATTTTTACCATTTGGGTTTAAGTATATAGGCAACACGCTTTACCTCCCAGCGCAAAGAGTAATAACTAAATAACTAAATAGACGCTTTTTATAAACTTTCTTGTATTAAGTTAATGTTTAATTTGCTCAGTACAAGAGTGATTAATTTATTAAAGCCCTAGCAGTTTGCTTTGTGATTTCCATTAAACAAAAATGTATAACACGTTAGTAATTTTGCCCAATAATGCTTACTTTTGAACAAAAGAATGACGATGAGGAGCGAAACGAAAAAATATACGAGACACAAAACAATATGAATGAAAGAGGATAAGGTTAATGACTTCTGTTTCAATGTTGTTTTTATAGTTTACTTTATTGAGGATACAAAATAAAATTAAACCATGGTGTATATAAAAATAAAAATTGCATATTAAAAAACAAAAACATGCATGCCATTGTTTTGTTTACTTTGTATTGTTTTATTTTATAAATAAACAGTATGCTTGAATTAATATCATTGATATTTATAAGAAGAGAACAGAGGAGTTGAAAGTTTTTTGGTCCAGTGAACGAGAAGTAGAAGAACTGAGTGAGTGAGTGAGTCGCGCGACCGGCTCGTGTCTATGTTAGTTCGCAAGAGATCGGTTTTGATCGTCTGCATTGGCGCGCTCGTATGAAACTTGAAAGGCGGCGAGCGATGTAAAGTTCTCTGCTGCTGGAGCTTGCTTTAGTTGCGTTGGGGCGACCGCGCGATAAAGTTGTCGGTGCAACTCATCGCAACGAACGCGTTGTTATTATCACCTCTCTCGAACTTTATAAACCTTTCGAACTTAAATTTATAATCATTAGTGAATGTTAATTAATAATTAAATTAGTACTTTATAATGTGTATTTAATTGTGCTATTATTTAAATAAACTCTAGCTTTAGTATTATAAAATACATATTAATATTTAATAACGAAAACAATAACTTAATATTAAACTCCCTCTAAGTGTACCATGTGTATTTATTAATTTTTTTAACCGTCCTAATAAATGTTTTAAATTACATGGATATCAATGTGATTTGTGAATATAACTACATAATAAGTGTGTAATTCTGTGTTCTATAATATATATCAAGTGTATAAAAATGAAGACATCTAAAAGATTTGTTTGTCAAAATATTACCTCAATGGCGTGGACCATTATTTTAGCGATTTTACTTCTTCACCGTGTTTTGGGAGCTGCATCAAAAATTATAGGAGATGAAGAAACAGGTACGTGATTTTTTTTTCTTTTTTTTTTTCAGACTTTGATGTTTTTTGGCTATGTCAATTATACACTTATAAAAAAAAAAGTTTACTTGAAATACCGGTTATGTCAACTTTTTCCAAGTTCATCTTCTTAGTTAATCTTCATCAAGCATTTTTATTATTATTTTTTTTTTTAATTAATTTTATGTGTATGTATGTACATGTAACCGCTGTATGACTTTTTGATGCTTTCTTTGAAATCAGGATTTTTAAAATTATATGTTGTCAATTTCTGTAAAAATTATACAGATTTTTTTTTTGTCGGGTTAAAAAAAAAAAATAATAATAAAAACCGTAAAAATATATATGAACCTAAAAACATTAATTACATACAACGCAAATAAGTTTTACAGAGTTTTTTGTACATACCTTGTATGTATATACATAATGGATTTTTTTTTTTTTTTTTTTACGCTAACAAAACTTGTTTTTCTATTTTGTTTTTAAAATATTATATTCTCTGCGGTATGTATGTATGTATAAGTACATTAAATTTATTGTACATACTCTTTACTTATACTAATTTCATCGATTTTTCAATTTTATTATTATTTTTCACAACATACATCCGTAAAACATGGGTGACTGGAAAACCCACCATACAATTATTTCCATTTTCTTCTTCTTTTTTTTTAATAATTACAGTTTTTCGTGTATGAGAAAGGTCACTTTGTTAGGTTTGTCACTTAATCACCTCCGCCAGTTTTATGGGTATAAAACCTATTGATATAAACTTGCTGTGTTGTTATGTTGAGGTTTTTAATTTTTTTACTCGGTTCTATTTAGTTTCATGACATGACGCTCTATAGAATCGTGCATGTGATAGTTTTTTCTCCTTCTGTGTACTTTTTATATTATTTTTTTAATTGAAAGTTTAAGTAATAATCGTCCTTGAAGATCGGTCACGTATACCTCGAAAATGCACGTACTCAGAAGATATTCTTGTTTAGCAGGTCCATAAAGTATCATCTTTGTACATATATCATACATTAAATATAATTACTCTTGGACTTTAAATCATCAAAGTACATACATACAGGTTGAATAAGCAGGTGTCCGTGAAAAATGTAGAAAATAAAATTTGAGTTTCATGTAAGGTGACAGATACAAGAATATTTTAATTGATGGCTAAAACTGAGGGCTGGTTGCGCTGTGCGCTGTGATTTCAGATACAACTGAACAGCATTCAGCGTACATATTCCTATAGTAATAATTTTAAAGATTATGCAAAATATAGTTATTTTCTTTCGTTCCGATGATTCAAAAAGATGTTTTTTTGATAAATTTATACAGCGTGATTATATTTGGTAGTAAAAAAGCTATTATCTTTTCGCTCAATAAAATTACGATTATAAAAATGTCATTTACAACGTATGTTGATGTTATGTATAAAAACTTTGTTATTTATCTGATTCTGGAAAAAAAAAAAAATGTTATTATTCAGTTTTAGGAACTTTTATTTCACAACTCCATGAAAAAAGAGTCCGCACTTTTTATCACCGTTATTATTATTTTCAAACGTCGAACTCTCCAGCTCATGCACATCATGAAATTTATGAAGAGAATTTTCAGTGTGTAATAAATTGTCGTATATTTAATCAAATTTTGGTAACACCATTCTATATAAAACTAAATTCTTATTTTGTACTTTTACTTTATTTTAATAAATGCCGTAAGGAATTTTCATACAAACGCGTGTAAGAAATTAAATGTTTCAGTTGTTTAAAAAGTCGATAATTTACATAAAATTATGGCTATTATTTGATCAAACCATATTTTTGCGGAGAAATTTAATAGGTTTAAAGTATTTTGCTGTGGTCCAGAATTGTTAAAAAAAAATATATAATACTAAGGTTTGCAATAAATAATAATAATAATAAAAAAATGCCTTCTTTTCAACCCTGTTCCGTGTTGTGCGGAACTAACTTCTTTTTTTATTAAAAATTGTTGCTATGCTTTTCATATATAAAAAGTTTTTTTTTTTTTTTTTTTTTTTTTTTTTTTACAAAGGAGCCGAAAGCTATATAATATAAAAAGAACATTTTTATTCTTAAGTACCTTGAGTCATAATTTTGTAGTGTGATGTTCGACTACGAAGCCAGGAGTGCATGCATGTGCGGGTATAACGGGTACTAGGTTAGCTGCTACTGCCTTCTAGCCCGCGAGCGATTGAGGTACAGGTTGCAATAAGAACAAGAGAAAGAGACCCGAATGTGGTTATAGCTATAGACGAGATTCTCATAGCAATAAGCATAATATATTATGCATCATCTGATATTGATATCGTTAACACACATTTGAGTTGTTTGTCCTTAACTGGAGCTGAAGGACCTTGCATAATTTTCATCGTGGTCGTTTGAGTCATCTTTATATCTACCTAGTTTTTTCTTTCTTATTATTTAATTTTTTTGTCACATCCAACCTGACGTATTTTTCGTTTATTAAGTATGATTATCTCACTAAGCTAGATGGAAAATAATTAGATAATTAGTTCTTGAAAGGACATAATATTTGAAAAGTTTATTATGTCATTATATGATTTGAACAAACAAAACAAACATTTGATGATTTTTTTGTACACGGAAGCCCATTGTTTTCTATTTTTAAAAATAAATTACAAGAAGAAATTCAAAGAAGAAAAAAAAATTAAATATTTTGAATATTTATTTTTTTGATACACACTGCAACTTTATATTTGATTTAAAAAAAAAAAGAAAAAAGAAAGAAAAGAAATGAAAAAAAAAAAAAAAAAAAAAAAAAAAAGTACGCCACACGATGATTAAATTTGTTGTTAAATAATCCATTTCTCATTAATAATCCATAACCTAACATTGTGTATGTATATGTGTTCACGCAACATAACAAAGTACCATGTATGTACATACGTATACAGTACCTGCAATGACAATATTTTCAAATTTATGAAGCAATTTAATGAAAAAACAGCCTCTGGTATACCAGATTACATATATATACAAGTTTGATTACTCTTTGATTTATAAATATTAACTAACTCTGTATGTATATAACATTGGGATCAATTTAATATATTATATATATTATATTATTAAAACAAAACTCTCTATATATAGATTCCTAAGAGAATTTAATACCTATATACATGCATATACAGTGTATGTGTATGTACATAATACACACATATATAATATTCTATGCTATGAACAACAACATTATGTATAATATATTAAAATATTTTTGATTTATAACTATATATGAAATTTATATATAATAATCTAATTTAGTTGCATTCATCAATAAATAATACAATTATCTGTGGACCACTGAATTTTATAAAAAGTGCAAGGTAACAAATAGTTATATATAAAGTTGTTACTTGCAAACTATCAGATTACAACCTTATATTATTATACCAGGATATAATAAAATACAATAAAGTGAAAGGATTAAAACCAAAGTATATATAACCCACAGCTGCATTATAACGTAAGATAAGTATCTGTAAATGAATAAAATAAGAAAATAAATAAAGTCAAGCGATTTATATTATTACTTAAATATAATAATATCATGATAGTGCAATTCTTATGTTTCAAAGTGAAAGTAAGAAGAAAAAAAATGTGAAAAATGAAGATTTTTTTTTTTTTTTTTTTTTTAACAATAGGAAAACAAGCAGTAAAATAATAAGAAAGATTTTATGTGAATAGTTTTTTGTATATGAAATGGGAACAATAAAAAGAATTGGGGTGTATGAACGGCGAAAGATTCTTCATCTCTTAGTTGAGTTGAGGCAGAAAAAAAAAAAGAAAAATCAGTGAGAGGGATGAGATGACACATTCACTCTCCTCCTCCTCCTCCTAAAAACCACCCCCAACCAGCCATATATATATTTTTTTCACAACCCCTCATTGATCTTGGCCAGATTTCGGACAGGGGTGTAGATGTTGGGAAGAGACTAAACTTTTTTTGTATATATATACGTATACTGCAGTAGTAAAAACCAATTCCAGATAAATTTCCTGCAGCAAAAATATCAGAAAAGAAAAATATATATATTTTTGATTTTTCTCTTTTCCTCTCTTTCAAATTTATTTTACAATATTATCAATATTTTAATTCCGGGGGCATAAAAAAAAGCTTTTAGTCTATATATATATACTTTTTTTTTTTACTTGATCAAATCATATTTGTCTTGGCAAAACATAGTAAAGCCCTTGTTCTTGTTCTTTTTTTTTTATGTTGAAAGCAAAGAACACAATTTAATCAATACAAAATTGTTTTTTTTTCCCCGATGTTTTGTATGATAGATTGTATATATTTTTAACTTTGAATGTATGAGGCACTGACATTTCAAAATCTATAATACAGAATTTTTTTAGTCGAGGTTTAAAAGCTAAATCAATGTTTATCGGTATAAAGCGTAATAAAGTCGAATGATTTTTAGAGGAAATTCATGTTTATTTGTTACTTCAAAAGGAACATCCTGCATGTTAACACTTAAAAAATTTTACTTCATCAAGATTTAATGTATTAAAAATGAGAAAATAAAAAACTTTATCAGCATTCACTCATTCAGCACTTATGAAAAATAATTTTTTTTTTTTTAAACAAAGGTTATATAAAAGGTCAAAAAATTACATACGCAATTTACTTCAGTTTCATGAAAATCATATCACTTGTTGTGCTAAATTTTACTGAAAAAAAAATGTAAAATAGTATGAACTTTTGGAACTTTGAAAAAAAAAAAAAAAAATAAAAAATAAGACCGTCTGAAAAATATAGCACATTGAAATGTATTATTAAGGCGGTGGGGGACCGACTTGGACCGGAAATCGCTAAAAGAAGAACTATATTTTCGCAATAATTTTTTGTACATGATTTAATTGCAATAAAACAAACGCTATAATTTTCAAATAAAATCAAGTAAATTTAAAATAAATTTTTTTATATCAAAAAAATTTTAATGGTAATTTTAATTGTAAAAAAGTTTCTAATTTGACTAAAATTTCCCGCTCAAATTTAAATTTCCACATTTACATGTTATCTTTAAAGTGTAATAACTTAAATATTTGATCGTGTTTTCACATGTTTGACATAACTAAATTGTTAAGGCGGAGGGGGACCGACTTGGACCGGAAATCGCTAAAAGAAAAACTATATTTTCCCAATAATTTTTAGTACATGATGTAATTGCAATAAAACAAACACTTTAATTTTCAAATAAAATCAAGTAAATTTAAAATATATTTTTTTATACCAAAAAAAAAATTTAATGATATTTTTAATTGTTAAAAAGTTTCTAATTTGACTAAAATTTCCCGCTCAAATTTAAATTTCCACATTTACATGTTATCTTTAAAGTGCAATAACTTAAATATTTGATCGTGTTTTCACATGTTTGACGTAACTAACTTTTTAAGTAATATTTCTTCTTTACTTTGTGTTATTTATTATTATTCGCAACCGTCCTAGTTTGCGAGATATCAGTCGGTCACCTACCCCCTTAAGTAACATTTCTTCTTTACTTTGTGTTATTTATTTTTATTCGCAACCGTCCTAGTTTGCGAGATATCAGTCGGTCACCTACCCCCTTAAACTTTTCTGTCTATTCTATATTGAACCCATTGTACGGCGTCTCAACATTTTAAAACTAATTTTTATCTTCTGTTCCTGCAGATTAATATAATGCAGACTATTATATTACCTAATCAAATTTAAACTTTTCGTACCATATTTAAACAATGAGGAAAGTGAATTGAAATTTTTTTGTTGAGTTTATGATATTTTTGGAAAGAGCTTTAAAAAATTTTGAGGCGAAATTTTTTCTTAGGATGATTGGAGCATACGAAGTATTTTTAATTAATTTTTGAAAATCGACCTAAAAAGCCTGTGACGTCATCAGACCACTTTTTTCTCGGCAAATACTAATCGTTCGAGGTTCAGTAACCAGTTTAATGAAATCAGCTCATCCTCAGGATTTCAAAAAACTGGCTACTGAAGCTTCTACGGTCAATACTTTCCGAAATAAATGCCCGATTGATGACGTCACAGGCTTTTTAGGTCGATTTTTAAAAAATAATTAACAATACTTCCCATGCTCTAATCGTTCTAAGAAAAAATAACGCATCAAAATTTTTAAACGCTCTATTCAAAAATGTCATAAAAAGTGGGGTTTAAAAATTTTCACCTTCCTCATTGTAATATTGTTCACATGCTATAAATAAGCATGTATTTATTATTTTATTATATACCACTAAACTTTATTGAATTATTCAGAAATTCAGCTTAAAAAAATAATTACTGCATGCCTACTTTTCATATAAAATCAACATTACCTGTTTTTGACAAGAAAAAACTATTTCAAAAAAAAAAAAAAAAAAAAAAAAAAAAAGAGATTAATTAAATAGGAGCACGCAAATGAAAACATATACCAGAGGTCGCAAAGCTTTGACATTTTCTTCTACTCATTAAAAAAAAAAGCTACTAAAAATATATTTACTTTTCACAGACTTAACTATTTAAAAAATATTTAAATATCAACTTTTTAAGTTTTTAACAACCTAAAAACTCATTACTGGAATTTGTATTGCTTAAGAAATATACCGTCATATATTTATGTACACTTGCTGAGTTTGGTACCGTATCAGATATATATTTTTTACATATAAAAAAAAAGAAAGAAAAAACTTTAAATGAGCAGGTGCTGTTTTCTTAAGTACGTAGTTACCACTTATATGGCAACATCAAGAAATACTGACGAACCAAACATTTGTCGTCCAAATCATTTTTATTTCTTGTTCACTTGATGAGAAATAAAGTATTACTTAGTAGTAGTCTGATATACTTTTTTATTGCTTTAGGTACTTTTTTTTTTTTTTTTTTTTTTTTTTTGCTAAGGAATAACTGTCAAGATTTTGGCATATGATGTGTTCGCATCACGCTCAAAGTGTTACAATCACATTTGCAGACTTAATTCTCTAAATCATATTTCTGCAAAACTTTTTTTAATTGTTCGTTTAGACCAAAAGCGTATAAAATCAGTTTTTTTTAAGTTTAAAATTTTTAAGTTAATTATATATATAAATTTTATTATATTGGTTTCATTAAATTTAATTTTCTATACAACTTCTTTCTGAGTTAAGTCTTTATGTATTTTATATAAAAATAAAATGAAGAATAATTTTCAAACAGTTTCATGCTTAAATAAGTGTGAGTTATCTTGTTAAAACTTTTTTGTACCATTTTTTTTTCTTTAATAAAGAGTTTTTAAATATAAAAATAATATCAATATTATACCATGATAATATATCAATGGATTATAATTGGTTTTATTATTTAAATTTTATTAAAAATTAATTAAAATATTTTATAAGCCTGTTATGATACTTTGATATTATAACATACATGAAGGGAGGAAATAAAAGGACAAAGAAAATTAATTTATAAAGTAATATCCTTGTTATATGTATGACAACAAAAATGTGTACTTTTATTATTTTATTCTATACGCATATGTAAGAGAAAAAATAGAATATGATATGAATTACACACAATATTAAGTGGACATTATTGTTATATTTTTCTCTTTGAACTTGCTTTTTTTTTTCTGTACAATATTTTACGTATGTCAAAGTTATTTTGTTCAACACAAACATTGTGTAATATGAAAAAATACAAAAAAAAAAGAAGGGAAATTCGACTTATTCATGAATTGAACAAAGACAAAAATTCCAATAAAAATATGGAATGAACAGCACAAAAAAATATATTTTTCAATTTTTCAATCATATCATCCAACAGAAAAATGTGAATAATGTCGTGTTAAAAAAACACAATAATAATAATAAAACAATATAATAAAAAAAGAAAAAAAAATGAAAAAAGTTTTTAGTTTTGTCATGTTGATTTTTATGTTGCGGAATCTTGTGTGGCAAATTATAGCACTTCTTTTTGTAATTAGAATCTTCTATAAATATTATCACTATAAAACCTTCAGTAAAGTAAACCTATACTTATCACAGCGATATATATAGTAATGTACTTATTGAATTAGACTTTTTAAAACGTTCTATTTTCTATTCTAACCCACAAAATAAACGATCAATTTTATTTATGTTAAACAAATTTTTTTCTTTGCGTGTCACAACATTAAAGTAAATTTGGTATCATGGATAAAATACAAGATTATAGCTCCCTGACTTGGAATGCGATTCTTCAAAGCACTTAAATCACTTTAAGGTCATATTTCAAATCAAATGACATATTATTAACTAGGGCTGTAAGCTGCAACCTCTAGTTAAACCTTAGTTATCTTTTTTTAATTGTTGCAACAATCAAAATAACAACTTAACTACGGTTTAACTAGTTAGTTAGCGTCGCAGCTTACGGGGGTAAGTATTGATAAAAAATTGTACAAACATATAATATTGACTTAAAGACATTTTCCATTGTAAAACCCATTTTCTGATTCGTTGAAATTTATTCAAAAATAAAGAGAACTAATTCAGAATATATTATTTGCTCTATATCCAGTTTCATAATATTGTCTTATACAATGTTTATTTATTTAAATTCAAGAAAAACTTCTCGTATATATATTATATATCATTCAGTATTCAGTATACATGGAGATTCATTTTATAATATAAAATATATTGGATTTGTCATGTACAGTACACCATAAAAATATGATATTTAAGCCACGTGACTTGCAGTTGGATGTAAGTAATCTCAAGTCTGCGACCTAAAAATTATGTATAATACATAAACATTATTATAGTAGAAGAAAATAAATAATAGCGTTAAAATTTCATGAATAGAATTTCATGTATAGATAGATAGGTATTGGTTTACATTAGTAGCATCGTAGCATGATTGGAAATATAAAATATTTTATAAATAAAAGACATAGAGTATAAAAAATGACGTAAATTTAAAACTTGATGATGTTATATATTTGTGTCGTACAAAGTTATGTACTCGTATAATATTTTAGTTTCCTTTTTTCACATAAAATATTTCCAATCAAATTTTTTTTCCCTATAATATTTTATACAGAGAAACAATTTATTTTCCGGTAATAATATATAAATTATATAGTGAATAAAAGTATAGAGAGCTAACATAAAAATTAATTGTTCCATTACTTTTATTAGAAACGTAAATTAAAATTATAATTCGTATACTCACAGACAGTAATTTTTTTCCCGTATATATTTAACTTTGTGTGTATATGATATGATTTTTGTATTTTTATTTATTCTCCGTATACATGATATATAAAATTTATATATATATACATATATATATTTTATTGACAATACCAAAATCTGCCGATAACATACAAAAGATAAATCATAATATCGATGGTACTATAAAGTGTAATAGGCAATCGTATATATATAATTTATTACTTTTTTTTTATTATAACGAAATAATTGCCTAGAGCACCTATAAGTTTGTTGCTTACCGCACTCTGTTCAATAATAACCAATGCAGATTGAGAGTTTTACTTTTTAACAGTGGATTATGAATATGATAACAAATCATTTTTTTAAGGTTGTTACGATAAAAATAAAATATAAATGATAATAATCGTAGTTCTGTATAATTGATTAAAATTTAAATATTATGAGCTATAGATTTTTATCAATACGTTTAAAAAAAAAACTACTGAACTAAATAAAAAAACAAACTATTAATTTATATTTACTAAAATATAGACTACTAAAAAATTTTAATTTACGTTTATGATAATTAATTGTGTTTTACATGTATATTTAAATTGTCGCTGTAAATAATCAAAGTAATGTATCGTCGTATTTATGGTAAAATTTAAATTAAAAAAAATAACATTAGTTATATATATAATACAGAATAATATATTATATAATATAGTGTATACATGGATAGATAGATATAATATAGTTTTTAGTAATCATGTTTTTATGCATATATAGAAAATAACGTATATCATAAATTGAAATGTAAAACATGAATATAATTTAGTTTGTTGCGGGAGTATGGTAGTGCGGTTGTATGTTGGACCTATATATTACATGTCGTATAATATTTTTTATATCCATTTTAGTAAATTGTATTTTGTAGTTGCAATGTAAATTTACACAAATGTGTATAAGTGTAGCAAAATTTATTTACCAGAAACACTAGAAGTTTAAGGGAGTAGGGGACCGACGTCGGCCATTAGATTCTAACTTTTCTTGTCAAAAAAATCTGAAATTTTGCACAATGATACTTCAGCTTAAGACAATTTCAGATGTATAAAAATTTTGGGGTGCCACCGTGCAAATTAATTTAATATGCTTTTTTGAAATTTTAAGCCTATAAGGCCCAATGTTAATTTCAATAATTTTTTTCTTTTTTTTTCCGGGACGGTCAAACATCATGAAATTTTTATCACGGCTAGGTGTGACCCTTAGCTACAGAATGACACTAAATTTAGACCCAAAACACTTCTAGTTTTTGAGATAGAAGGTCGGTACCATACTCCCTTAAATTATATTTTGTTTGGTGATTTTCATATTTAGAAAGAAAACAAAAAAAGTGTCTTGTACAGTTCTTATTAGTAAAATCTATAGTTTATACTGCCAGATGTATATAATTTACAACTCGGGTTTATTTCTTTATTGGAGACTGTTCAAAGCCTCGTATCTCTCAAATTTAAAAGTTGTTGTTTTTACTGTTATTTGAAAGTCAAAGGTAAGCGTGATAAAAATGAACGAACTCCTTAACCGGGCGAATATATAAGTAAAAAATAGTGAATTTAAAATGGGGACTTTGAATATTAAAATCTTACTTGGTACCCCCCCCCCCCCCCCTCTCTCATTTTTGCATATTTGGAGGTGTTGGTGGTCGTGTAAAAAAAATGTCATTGTTACAACTTGTAGTCAGATCACACCGCTCAAAAGAACCCCATTATCCATAATATAAAGACACGTTACCACAATACGAAATCTAGGTGTTATAAAGTTGATTTTTTTTCCTTCTTTTATAAATTTTAAATAAAGCAAACAAACACATTGCACAATTTTGCATTTGCTATTATTATTTCAAACTTTTTACACTATATTATATTAAAATAGAAAAATTATTTAAAAAGAAAAAAAAAAAAAATCTTATAAATTGCATAATTAAAACTTTTGAAGTAAAATACTTTATTTAAAAATAAAAATAATAAAAACATTTAAAAAATAAAATGTTTTGTGTTTAATTCTTGATTACATGCAATGAATAAATTATCATTATTTTTCTCTTCGTCTCACCTTAAAGTTTGTTCAGTTCTACTATTTTATTGCATAACACCGCAATAACAATTTTTTAAATAGTTAAAAAAGAAATAATAATTGAAATATTTATAGTGTATATTATACTCTCCCAAGTAATCCAATTTATTTCTCAAAATTACTATTTTAATTTAAAATTACTACAATATTTAAACTCTTGTATAAGAATAAGTTTAACAATATAACAATTTAAAATAAAATTATGTTTTAAAATATATAGGCGGATACAGTTTTAGTGCACAAATTAAAAGCAATACATTACAATTATTACTTTACAAGTTTAATGTTATTATACAAAAAAAGGGTGTGTATATTATATTATAATATATATATGTTTTGTTATTACAAATATAAATTATGTTATAAATATACTTCTACTAGAGAGTAGATAATAATATAAAGTTTAGTATTACTCACCCCCTTTCCACCTTCTCCCTTTTATTCAGTAGTTAATTCAACCCCCATCCACCCCCTATTTTCATATATACGTCTCCAGAGAGAGAAGTGAGGAGTGGGGGGGGGGTAAAAGATATGGTTAGTAAGTATTACATTGAAGCATCATCCCTTATAATGTGAAGCGTCTACAATATATTTGTCCTACCCCACTTCACCCCTAGTTCTCTCTCATGATCAGCTGTTTGATATTACCGCGCCAGAAAAGCGAGAGAGTGAGCAATGGAGCATGATATTAAATCACATTCGCCCTGTCGCTTCAAATATTCTATACGATCCTAGCTCACTTATATTGTAACATATGATTGCATACAGCTGATAATGTAATATTTATGAATTTTTTATATTATAATGTATATACAATTTGTATATATAGATACTACACAGGAAATAGGGGATGAATTATGGAAATAGAGAATTATATGTTCAATTCTTATAAAACTGATGCAATATATTGCTTGATGCAGGAGTATTATATGTATTTGAAAATAATATCTCCTTTACTTAACATGCAGAAAATATAATATAATTTTCAAAGCTGTTTTCATTATTATTTAATTAGAAACAAGGAAATGTATAATAAATAATGTAAAACAATTTAAGGTTTCATAATAGGCACTTTTTTCAGTCTCAAACTTGTCATCTCTCTCTCTCTCTCTCTCGCTCTCTCTCTCTCTCTCTCTCTCTCTCTCTCTCTCTCTCTCTCTCTCTCTCTCTCTCTCTCTCTCTCTCTCTCTCTCTCTCTCTCTCTCTCTCTCTCGTTTTAATTGTTGTTGATTATTGAAAAAAAAAAAAAAAAAGTACATAATTTTCAGTACTTACTATTATTACTTCTATTTATATAGGATTGTTTGCAATATTCAAACTCTAAAAACTAATGAAGATACATGATTTTTTTTTTTTGTTATTTTTATTATAATATTTAATACTCTTTTGTTGCATCTCTCTCTTTCTCTCCCTCTATTATAATATATATATATATATATATATATATATGTATAGAGAGAGAGAGAGAGAGAGAGAGAGAGAGAGAGAGAGAGAGAGAGAGATGCAACAAAACAGTATAATAAAAAATAAAAACTTTAAAGTTTTAATTATCATTTACTCTCATTTACATTTTATAATAATTAAATCAAATCCAACAGGAAAAAAACAACAACTCACTAATGAACTTGTACGAATATTTAATCATGCCAAATTTTATAAATTTATATACAACTGTATATTAATTCTGCAGTATATAGAAGGTTAGTATATGAATATATAAATGCGGCACAAATAATTTTGTTTATAACTATGAATATAATTTTCTCTCGCTTTTTTTTTTATTGCGTATCTAACAAAATTATGTTTCGTATTTATTAGAATGAGGGGTTGATATTACATGGAGTGTGTAATAGTATTGTATTTTGGTATGGTCAGTAAATTAGGATGGTTTGCAATGAGAAATAGCAAAAACACATAAAATAGAAAAGTATAGGGCGTAAATGTAACGACTTCTCTCATACAAACATACATAAAAAAACACATTAAATGCATGATTGATCTTTGATTGACATTCCATATATAGGTTTGAGTTGAAAACGTGCATGGGTATAATAAATACATTAAAATACTGTTTAATTATTTTATTTTTGATTATTATTTATCATAAATAATTTAAACATTATATATTATTTAATTTTTGATGAAAAGTTAAATATATTTTTGTACCCATGGGTGATGTCATATAAAAGTGTGTATGTTTGTGTGTGTGTATATATATATATATATATATATATATATATATATATATATATATATATATATATATATTATATTATATTATATACAATACACACAAAAAAATAATTACAATTAAATAATAACAGTTATTTGATATTACTATGTTTATATTTAAATATGTGTAGGATAATTATTTTAATAACCATGGATAATTAATATTCCAATCCCCTTCTGTACATCATAATGTTTTTATCAACATTGGTTTCTGTTACTATCAATATTTACTGTTGTGATTATAGTAAAATTTTAGCTTATTATTATTATTTTTTTTGTTTTGTTTACATAGCAATTAAGTAATCACAATAAACATCATCAGATCACCTCATTAATTAATGAACGTTTAATTAATATGTACTTCAATTATAATCTGATATTTTTTACTACTGACTTACAAATATAACAATATGGCATTTAAAAAAAAAAAAATTAAAAAATAAAACTAAAAATCGTACTAAAAAATTAAATTATCTTTAAATTTATATTATATTTAAACAATTACATTAATATTTAAAGTATATACATATTAATACAGTTTAGGAATAATTAGTGTATATATAGTGATTAAAATTAATCCATATATGTAATCATGTTTAATCCTAAAACTAATTGCATAATTATATAACATTAATAATATATAATATTCTTTCAATATAAAATCAATATTTTAAAAATTTAAACAAAATTTATTTATGCATATTGAAAAAGAAATATATATATATTTTTCTACTTGTTAATCGTAATAACAAGTATAAAGGTTAATACTTACTATAAAGGAGGGAGGGGAAAAAATATGTAACTTGAAACAAATTTATATTTATTATATATAATTATGTATACAATATACAAACATCTTTATATTTTGTATTGCACTCATATGTGCAGAGAGAATTTTTTTTCTACATATAACATATATACATAAAATTACACAAAATGTGGGAAAGAGAAGTTTATATAAAAAAAATTGTGGAAAAAAACGATATGCAGAAGTTCATATTATGTATCATTGTATTTTTGTCATAAACTTATATACAGCTTTTTTTTTTCGTCTCTGTAATTTGAAAAACTATATTAAAAATACCGTGAAAAAGATATAAAATATGCCGGGTTAACGTACTTAATTGAAAATGTTCTTATATACTTGATGACAAAGTTTACTCCTCGACAATGAAACCAAAGACCTGTATGTGTGTGGGTTGGAGTACTATGCTATTATATACATGTAAAGAGGGCGGACAAATGCACTTCAATTTACATATCCAGTTTTACTTATATACAATATAAAAATCTATTATTAAATACTTATAAACTTCAAGTACCTTGTGTATTAAAAGAAATAACCTCACACCTCGTGAAATATAATATCATGGTATTATTCAAATTTCAAAGTAAATTAATTCTGGTATGTAATACTTTTTTATTCATATGAATTATATATTTTAGAAGTAACACAAAGTAAACGTTTTAAAATAACATTTATGTTGTTAAATTATTGTAAGGTATTCAGTGAATAAATATCATCACTGCACACAAATATTAATATAGACATTTAGTATAGTATAGTGTATTGAGAAGATAAAGAGGGTACGAGGTTTGGGGGTTGAATTGAATTGAAAGTATTCACATACGAGGAACTACTATAAATATACTATACCATTTTGCAATGTGCAACATCAGCCAACGAGAAACACCAGAGAAACTAAACTTTCAAAATGCTTTTCCAAAAACCCAGGGTGAGAAGTATTTTGGGCGATGGCCAAATATAAGGGTGTATAACTGGCACATCCTAAAACTTTTTATTATTATTTTCATCACTTAATTACTCAACTCTAATAATTAGGCAAGTTTTTTTTTAAACTCTTAAAATTTGTTTACCCCTCTTTTTTTTCTTTCTTTCTTTTTTTTTTTTTAAATATATAGATACTTAAATACGTTTGTTTCATGCTTTCTTGAATTTTATTTACACATTTTTTCTAAATATAATTGAAGGAAAAAAAAATGATAATATTTATTTTTTTTTTAATTAAAATTGTGTAATGTACAGTACCTAAAATATTTATTTGTCATCACTTTTTTATTTTAATTTTTTGTTTGGTGGAAGCCAACAATTTTTTTTCTTATAGCCATTTTTTACAGTAATATGATTTTATATAAAATTTATTCTTTTGGAAATAATAGGCTACGGAAGATTGGTAATGAATGTTCGTATACTATGCCTGGATATATGTATATATATAGAGAGAGAGAAAATAAGATTTATTGATATACAGATTTGTGATTATACAATTTAGAGAGAAAAATAGCCATATAAAAACTTATTAACTGTGAGTTATCTTTATTCATTTTTTTTATAATAAAGTTTAATTTTGATTTCTATATTTTAGCAACCTATACTATATTATCCCATTTTTGGTTTTAAATTTATGAAATAATTAATGTTTACACAACTTTTATTTTTTACCATCAATTAAATCAATTTCCTCAAATTCCTAATTCTTCATGGATATATTTATTTTGTATCCAATATCAGTCATTCGCTTGTAAATCAAAATATATTTTAAGTATTTGGAAAGTATTAACATCTGTTAATTGATTTATACTGTAATTTTATAATTATTGATTATTTTCTCTAGACATTTTTAAAATTTTTATTTTTCAAACTTGTTATTTTGTGTTACAATCTTTTTAGTTGAAATAACTCATTTGTTATGCCGGCATGCATGTCTATGACTATCATAAATCATCTATCAAAATTTTAACATAAATTTTATCTCCATTTTCATATTTTGCGGCTAATTTGATGTTGATGCGGTCAAAAAATTGTATAATATAGGAACGGTTGTCAATAAGATGCTGCGAGAGATACATTTTTTTTTTTTATCTTTAGAAAAGCAGAAATGTTTACATTCGAGCTAAAAGCTTAAAAACTTTTCAGATCTGATGGAATAGAATTTTCTAGCCTTTGTGGTTTTAAACTTCAATATCACGTATGAAGAACTTCAAACGGCAAAACTTTTTCTAAAGTATTTCTTATAAATCAATATCGTATTTTGATAGCAATATGTGGTCCAGTATAAGGTGACTCACTCAGTATACATATAGAGGAAGATTGGCAGGTACCTTGCTACTTGCTACTTGCTACACTTGTGCTTCACTGGTGTTTGATCGGACACAACAAAGTGAAGAAAAAAAAAAAAAAAAAAAAAAAAAGAAAAGATGAAGTAGAAATAGAATAGAGGTTAGAGTTGAAACCGCGTATCACTCGGTGATGGTTTACCGCACGGTCGCCTTTGCTTCATTCTTGCAAATATATACGTCCGCCATCGTCTTTTCAAATAAATCGAACAATCTCTTCTTTCAAATCCTATTTTCTTGAGATATAATCTTATATAGAGAGGAGAAGTAAGTAAGTATTTCCTTGATATGTTTACTGCTTTGGATTTGATCGGGTTAGTCTGCTTGTGGTTACACAAAAGCATTTCAGACCAACCAGTGAAAATACTCGAACAGGAACTTTCAGAGAGAGAGAGAGAGAGAGAGAGACGGAAATCTTCTTATAAATATTCAAATATTGATACATCAAAAAAGAAATATATTGAAATATTTACTTCGTCCAATTCAAATATATGAAAGGCAATTTTCTTGGAGTGGTTGATAATTTTATTTGTAAACAAAACGATAAAAATATGTTTTATTTATTTATTTTAATGTTTAGATATTTTTTTTTAGTTTTCTATCTTAATATGTAGGGAAAAATAAAGAAATGATATTACTATTAATATCATAATAAATAAAAATCATCAAAAAAAAAAAAAAAAAAAAAAAAAAAACTTGTCAAGACGTATTTTTTAATTTTATTCAGCACCAGCAATTCTCGAGCACAAAGATGATATCAGAGATAACAAGGTTATTATTGAGCTGTCTCTTTTCTGTGTGCGGTGTGGTAAAAAATAAAAATAAATAAAAAGATTATACAGAAATTGCGGTATTTTCTTTTTATCTCATATTAATCAACAATATGAGGTTTCAAATATTATTAAAATAAGTATAAATTTTAATAATTAATTTTTTTTTATCATTTACCTTTACACAAGTGTGTATATTATAATAATTCATTTAGTAATATTTGGCGAAGCTTTTATCTTCGTTTTCTTATATAAATAGTGTATAAAAGAAGACGCTACTGTGTATTATGAATAGCTACAGGTGTCTTTCTTCTTCGCTACATATACCTGTCTGCTTGACTTCCAGTTTGCGGTGTCGGGAGCTTGCTAGTCATCTGTCACCGCGGATTATAACATTCGACTCAGAAACCAACCTCGAAAATTCAATCTTTCTTCTTTCGCTTGCTGCTGCTGATTTGAATATAATACTTCGTTGTCTTTTCCTTACCTTGCATAATGTATAGGCAACATCTTATTACAAAATTTTCATTTATGCAAATTGAAGGAAAAAATACAAAAATAAAAGTTAATCTGGAAACTTTAGATATGGAAGGACTGTACTGGATTTTGTTTTATGTAAAAATATTTTCGATGGGTATAGTTTTTTTTTTTTTTTTTTTTTTTTTGCCATATTATAGTTTGATCTTTTTAATATTATATCCGTCCGTATAACAGAAGTTAAGTTAAACCCCCACTTTTATAATTATGTATTATTAATTAAATGATTTATTAATGTGTTTTTCCAAACGAGAAAGTACGTTGAATAATAAATAAATTCAATTCTCTCGTTTCCTTTTTCGTTTATTGATAGAATTTTTAAGTACCGTAGTCGATGTCGATATACGTTTCTTTCTTTTTTTTTTTTAAATTTCTCTCTATAATTACAGGAAAATTTTTGTGTTTATATTCTATACCGTATTTCTTTTTGTTCTTTGAATGATTATTATGAACCGGTGTTATTATACTATGCATTCGAACATTGTATTTATTTAACTTTTATGAAATACATAATGATGATGGGCGTATATCAGGCCTTTTGAAAGAAGGTCCTGCCTTACAATTTACAATAAAATATTTGCGTAACCATTATTAGTTTTCGAATCCCTACAATATGGTATCAAAATTAAAATAATGCAATTAATATATATGTAAAAAAAAAAAAAACGTGCCACGAATGAATAAATTAATGTTAATATTATTTGGAAATATATAATATAGCATTTTTTGTGAGACTTAAAATTATTATTATATATAATTTACAAAATGTCACAAACATAAAATTTTCTGCTTAGTGTATTGAAAAATTTGGAGTGTTATATTTTAATTTCTCATGCGAAAATTGCAATTAAAAATATGAGGCTTGAATCTCTCTCTCTCTTTCTCTCTTTCTGGATCTCTTCTTTTTTATTTTTACTATGGCTGTCTACTTTTCTCTCATTTCTCAAACGTAGAAAATGTAATTTGATTAAAGTGTAATTAATTACTTTTTATATAAAAAAGGGCATTGTAATCAATGTCACAAAGTCTAATATATTACCATGCTCCTGTCGACACAGTTGACCTTTTCCCTTACCAACATTTTAGGGGGAGAAATAACAAGCGAGCTGGGCGAGTCGAGGGTTGAAGTGGGAGAGAGGAAACCCAAGGAGGAAGGGAGGATCATTTTAGGTTAATTTTGACTCATGTGTATGTGTATTATAATAAGGAGAGAAAAGAGGGCTAACATGAAAGTGATAACACATTCTCAACTATGTGGTGCAGCCGAAATTGTAGCCAGTTTATTATTATTATTACAGTAGAAGGTTCGTAACAATCATAAATAATTACACATAGTGTGTAAAATAGATACGATATAGGAAGAAACACGAAGAGAGAGAGAGAGAGAGAGAGAGAGAGAGAGAGAGAGAGAGAGAGAGAGAGAGAGAGAGAGAGAGAAAGTTTTGAGTGCGTAGTGATGATTATTTTATGAAGGAAACTACTAGGGATATATACCTTTTTCCTAGACCAAAAGCTCGATTAAAAGCGATTACAAAACATAATAAGCTCTCTTATTCCACTTTACTGCGGTGAACAGGTGTCATATCGATTAGTTTTGTGGTTGGTTGGTTAGGTTACATGAAATGTATGTCTATAAACCTATATAATATGAAACCGTGTCTCTAAATATATATGTTGTGAATTTATATATTTATTATTTTTATTGGATACGAAAGTTTAACGTTAGCACCTACATCTTTTTTTTCTTCTATATATACGCGTATATAAACCTTAAACCCTTAAAAGAAGAAGTGTCACTATAAAATAGCGTGGTGTATGGTGCCATGATGTTGGGATAATCAAATAATCACGTAATATAAAAGTCCCTTTGCGTCTTACTTTTCAAAAAAAGCAAACATACGGGTTGTGATTTTAAAGTTTGATTTCTGCAAGAATGACTTTTATAGTATTAAAAGCAATAACCATAAAAGTTTTTAATAATACTCATTGGATATATTTAAAATAAAGTTATATAATTATAGTTTATTTTCACAGTCATTATAACAAAAAGCTCTTTACCCAGTTTAATATACATTATATATAAAGTTAATGAAGCTTCTAATCCAGCCAGTTGCAAGGTAAAATGTAACTTAAAGATCTTATTTTATACTATTATGAAAATACATTCATTATAATTAAGTAATTCTGTTTAAAGTCCATTATTTTAATTAGGTATATAACTATTTATATATAGTGCATATATAATATTCCTTTCTTTGTGAATACAAAAACTATAATGCAGAAGGGAAATTATTTCAAGATCTTTACTTTAAAAATGGAAGTTCATTATATGCGACCTATAAAATAAAACATTTGATTATATTAGTATATAATTATAGAAGAAAATTAATCTTTGCTCTTTTCTTATATAATATACCATAACATTTTTCCAGCATTTTACCTTTTATTGCATTATTATTATTTGAGAACTTATTTAA